>LTAE01002198.1:0-45992 GCA_001647135.1 Pontederia paniculata | reverse complement strand
AGAGCAGCACCAGATCTCGTCGCACCTCCGACAACAAGTAGCACCTTTGCCTTCGTCCTCTCCGCGAAAGAGCAGCACCAGATCTCGTCGCACCTCCGACAACAAGCAACACCTTTGCCTTCATCCTCTTTTTCGAGCGGCTCCTCCTCGCGACCTCCGCGACCCGAACCTCCGAGCGGCTCTTCTCCAAGCGGCTTTTCTCCAGGCGGCGATCAGAGAGAGAGAGAGAGAGATAGAGATAGAGAGAGAGAGAGAGAGGAAGAGTAGTTGGTATGACCTAAAGCTCCTATTCCTAAATATGAACCGTCTAACAAAAAAATTAATGGACAGATCTAACCATTTATCCCGAGTGCCAGATCTATCATCGATCTCTTCACAGACGGTCCAGATGCACTCAGTATATATACTAAACATTGATGCTCAACCTATATAATATATATATATATATATATATATATATTATTGTGCCTTGAAATATTATACCATGTACTAAAAATTAAAAAAAATTAAGAGAAAAAAAAGGGAATTTGTGACGGTAGCGGAGGGCTTGAGCCGTTAGGGTGCAAGGGACGAAGCCCCTTGCGGTATGAATCCTTATAAATAAGGGTTATGATTTTATGATGTACTCTGTTCTCCTGATATAGTAAAAAAAATTTTGTGACAGTCTCCTTTGTCAATGGATGTTTTTCTCTTATTTACATTGATCTAGAGGATTTTATCATATTAAAATTCATTATGTCAATTTTCTTATTTTATTCGTTATTTTAATTCTTTGTCGATCTCTCGTTTTATATTCCCAACAATATATATTATCTGTGAAGGCTTTTTCCTGCTCACTGCAAGATTACATTGTTGGTGAAGTGAAATAAGGTGATGTCAAATTATAATAATAATCGCATGAAAACTGTTTGGATTTACAACTACTCACACCATGCATTCTGGTTTCCCAAAGACGTCAACACTCAACACTCGAACTCGGCCATCTAAACCAACCAGTGAGGGTGCTACACTGCTACCTACAGCACTTCAACTTTGACGTGTCAGAAAGGCAGCTAAAGTAGAAGCCACACCCACTTTATCTGCACAATACACGATATACACAAGTCAAATACTGTGAAAAGATACTAATGATACAATACTCCAATGTGCTCGGCAATATTACAAGCAGCAAAAAGATACACCGCCTTACCACTACAACTCTTAAACCGCGTGCAGCGCACCAGCCAAATGCTTACACGTACACGACTCCATTCTGTAGCCAACACAGACAGGAAGCGTCCAATTGGCCTTCCTCGTCGCCTATAAAGTGTAGCTGATGCCTCTTCCTTCTCTTCACTCCCAGCAAACTCATATCCACTAGCTCTCAAGCCTTTAACCCACTTCCTGCTTGTTGCACAGCTCCTCTCCTACTGTGTCCGAATTCTGCAATGACTGCGTTAGTGCTCCCCCGTTCGTTGCTGTTCTGCTGCTTGTTGGCCATCGCGTCCGCCGGCAACTTGTACCAGGATTTCGCAATCACTTGGGGCGACGGCCGTGGCAAGATCCTCAACAACGGGCAGCTCCTCACGCTGTCCCTTGACAAGTACTCCGGCTCCGGCTTCCAGTCCAAGAACGAGTACCTGTTCGGCAAGATTGACATGCAGATCAAGCTTGTTCCCGGCAACTCTGCAGGCACTGTGACCACATTCTACGTAAGCTCTTAAGAACTGCAACTTCATATCTACTTTCTCGTAAGGAATATATTTATATTTGCAAGGCCTAAATGTCATGTGTTTTATGTCTGCAGTTATCCTCTCAAGGACCGACCCACGACGAGATCGACTTCGAGTTCCTTGGAAACCTTAGCGGAGATCCTTACACTCTGCACACCAATGTGTTTGCTCAGGGGAAGGGCAACAGGGAGATGCAATTCAAGCTCTGGTTTGATCCCACCAAGGACTTCCACACCTACTCAGTCCTCTGGAATCCAAGACATATCATGTGGGTAATCCTAACTATCTTTCCCAAGCAAGATATAGACCATGGGCGCACACTGACATTCTCTGCATTTTTGTTTGATTTTCCAGCTTTATGGTCGATGGCAGACCAATCAGAGATTTCAGGAATCTGGAATCCAGAGGCGTTGCATTCCCTAAGAACCAGCCGATGAGGGTGTACTCCAGTCTCTGGAACGCCGATGATTGGGCCACGAGAGGAGGACTCGTCAAGACCGATTGGTCGCAGGCCCCCTTCGTCGCCTCGTTCAGAAACTTCAACGCCGACGCGTGCGTCCCGGCGTTGCGCACCTCCAGATGCGGTTCCACCATGAGCAGCTGGTGGAACCAGGAGCTGGACGCCACGAGCCAGCGCTACATGCGTTGGGCACAGAAGAACTACATGATCTATAACTACTGTTCAGATACTAAGAGGTTTCCCCAAGGCCTGCCACCAGAGTGCTCCATCCGTTGAATAATGATATATTATATTAACCAATCAAACGAAGAAACGAGACGAATAGGAATTCTTTAATTCATTGTATATTTTACGTTTAGTAATGGTAATTATTGTATCTTTTCTGTATGTTATACAAATAATTTGTCTCTTTTTACTGTAAACTCATAAACATTATGTAAAACACTATACGTTTCCCTAAATTATTTTCTTCATTATCTCAAAGCATGTCAGGTTTGTTAAAAGGATGTTACAACAATTACTTTTCCTGAGATATTGAGATAAAAGAAAATTGTAACATCTAATCGTAAAAATAATTATTTAAAATGATTAAAGTATTCCTTAGATTTCTCGTGCTCAGTTCTTAATCATTCAAACAATTTATATGTCAAAATATATTAATATAAATTAAACCTAATAAAAAATATATTTAAATTTAAATATATTATTATTATGAATATAAAATACTATCATATAAATAATTATATTAATTAGGATCCAAAATGATGCAGATCTTGATGAAGAAATATTAAAATAACTAACTACTTATAGTATTTTAAATTTGGTCTCTATTTACGATCTTTTCATATCACATTTTTTTTATTTTAGCTTGTTATGAATTTCTGTTACAAATCAATTGAAATTATCTATCTTAAAAGAACACTATAAAAAAATTATGAGATGAAATAAAGGACCTTTTTATTTTGCTCAGAAAAAATACTATTTTTTTTGAATTTATCTTCGTGCGGATTCAACCTTGGAGATCCTTTCAAGGTGTTGGTGGAGTCCAGAGTTAAGATTAGTCGGTTTCTGTTTCTGCTGCTTGAACCAACGATATCGACTCTTCCAAGTTGTTCTACTCAAGCATGACAAACTAATGATTTCTTTTTTTCAAGTATTCTCCTGCATCACAAAAAGATGATAAAATCATGCGATCTAAATTAAAATTCAACTAAATTAATTTCATCCTATGATAATAAAAATTAGATTGAAATTTTAATAATGTTACTCAAAAGTTTATTAATTTTTAAAACTTTTTTCTAATTTTATATTTCAGTTGAACCAAGTTTAGTTTAGGAATACAGTCCTATAAATTTAATGTTTAAAAAAACTGACGAAAGTCTCTACTCTCTAATTTTGTTAACGCGTCATCTTCCGGTGCCGATTAAATCTCCAGCTCAGAAGGCAGAGGGTTGAATGGTAGCTTGCTACTCCTCGTTTGTGCTGTTTTCTAACTTTATTTTGCCACCTGCATCACTCCAACCACATGAATTATACCTGTTTTGAGCTGCTACTATGTGGCCTCAAGAGGACAAGATCAGGTCGGTGGCCACAGTGCTTATGTTGTTTGAACACCGGAGACAGAGAGGAAACTTCTAGAATTGATCAGCCTTTTCTTGTGATGGTTTCGTTGGAATCGAATATTACAACAAACAATATATACATACATCGAGAAGAAAACTATATCATATGCAGATTTGAATATTGTTTAATTACTCTAGGACCGGGAATTTTCTTACTGTAGTTAAATTTGGAGGACACTTTTGGCCAAAATAGCAGCAAAGATGGTGGCACAAGGCCCTCTGACTGCACGCGCACACGCACTACTGAAATTGATTGAAATTACTAGCCAAACCAATGCGTTAAAGTGCAATAAGAGGGGCAAGTTTGCAGCAGTAACGGGATAGGTCAATAGCCAAAGGAATACTTCAATGAAGGTTGTTTTTTAGGCTGCAGCTTTAGTATTCTAAATAAAAGCGATATTCTTGTCTTACTAATCTAACGCCTAGCTAAATTATATATTTAACTATAAGAAATAAAACTTTTAATTAATATTTTCTATATTTATAAAAATTAAACTCGAGATATACTTGAAGATAGTTAGCACTTTATTATAATCCTATTTATTTAATTAATTATTCTTCCTAAGTTTATGCAACAATTGCATAAACTATGTATATGGAAAAATCTAAAATCTTTGTAAACTTCTTCTGATGCATCTTTAAAAAATATGTTAGACGATTTTTAGAAAGATATTGAGAATGATATATGTATATCCTGAGGGGTTGTTTGGTTGGGGAATAAAACATGGATTAAGGTCTTATTCCTCTTATTTTAATCAAACATTTTTTTTTTCTTGTTTGATGGGTCCCACTATATTAATTGTGGTGGAAACAAAGAGCAAGTTATTCTCTCTTTTACTTGGATTAAGTCTATTCTAAGTGGATTAGGGTGATGGAAATAAGTGATGAATTAAAAAACTTTAGTCCATCTACCCTAGTCCCACAACCAAACGGGCATGAGAAATTTTAGATAAATATCTATTTATATTCACCCACTCTCGCAAGATATCATCATGTATATCTTGTATGAAGACAATTCAGCTTTGGAGGGCGAACAGATTTGGCTGCCAACTTTTACTCGAAACAGAAAAAAAAGGTTCCTAGAAATTAGCCCATGGTGAGCTGGATCCAGTGAAGGCACTGCAAATGCTGGGGAAAGGGAAGGTTCATTCCTGCCGGTACATTTGAACAAGGAGTGAGCGACACCACGGACTGAAGGGAGCGTATACCGAGACGAGGTCTACATGATCTAATAATAATTACAGGACCAATAGCCAAACGTATACGACTCCACTCTGTTGCCAACCAGGACGAGACGCGTCCCATGGCCATTTCTGCCTTCTTCTGCGTCACCTATAAAACCTCTCTCAATGGGTTCACTCCATTCACTCCCAGCAGCTCATCTCCATTCTCCACTCGCAAGTCTCCTATTTGCTCAAAGCCTAAGCAGATATCTCTTGTTCTTTCTTTCCCCTCAAAGCTCCCACTGCTGCAATGGCTAATTCGTTGGCGTTCCCTCCATTGTTGCTGCTCTGCTGCTTGCTGACCGTTGCGTCGGCGGGTAGCTTGTACAATGATATCGACGTCACCTGGGGCGACGGCCGTGGCAAGATCCTCAACGATGGGCAGCTCCTCACGCTGTCCCTTGACAAGTACTCGGGCTCCGGCTTCCAATCCAAGAACGAGTACCTGTTCGGCAAGATCGACATGCAGATCAAGCTTATTCCCGGCAACTCGGCGGGCACTGTCACCACATTTTACGTAAGCTCTTCAGAACTGCAACTTTATATATACTTTCTTAAAAGGAATATATATAGTTGGAAGGCCTAAATGTCACGTGTTCTGTGTCTGCAGTTGTCCTCGCAAGGCCCGACGCACGACGAGATCGACTTCGAGTTCCTCGGGAACCTGAGCGGCGATCCTTACACTCTGCACACCAATGTGTTCGCTCAAGGTCAGGGCAACAGGGAGATGCAGTTCAAGCTCTGGTTTGATCCCACCAAAGATTTCCATTCCTACTCAGTTCTCTGGAATCCCAGACACATCATGTGAGCATTCCTTACATAACTTCTCTGTCTTTCGCAAACGAAGCTTAATTTTGCATACTGAACGTTTCCACCATTGTTTTGTGCTTCCAGCTTTTTGGTCGACGGCATCCCGATCAGAGATTTCAAGAATCTGGAGGCGAGAGGCGTTGCATTCCCTAAGAACCAGCCAATGAGGGTGTACTCGAGCCTCTGGAACGCCGACGACTGGGCCACGAGAGGAGGACTCATCAAGACTGATTGGTCACAGGCCCCGTTCGTAGCCTCGTTCAGAAACTTCAACGCCGACGCATGCGTCCCGGCGTTGCGTACGTCCAGATGCGGTTCCACCATGAGCAGCTGGTGGAACCAGGAGCTGGACGCCACGAGCCAGCGCTACATGCGATGGGCGCAGAAGAACTACATGGTCTACAACTACTGTTCTGATATTAAAAGGTTTCCACAGGGCCTTCCTCCAGAGTGCTCCATCCGCTGAACAGTGAAAACACAATGACACGAAGAAACAATTATAGGCATTCTTTTATTCATAGTTTTTTTTTTGCTTTATTAACTATACTTATTGTATGATTCAAAGGTTTTATGTTCATGTAATAAGTCAGGTTGGGTTTGATGTAAATGCATATGATATATGAAGCACTACAAGTTTTCTTCAATTTTTCACTTGATCAGTAGTTCAGCTTCAATTACTATTGAGATGTACAAATGCAGAGGGTATCATAATTCCAATTGCTTTTGTTCTATTTATTTAAGGTTAAGGGTTTCCATAATGAAGCAGACTAAAAAGAGTTGATTTATTGAAACCATAGTCTGCATGCTTGTTTTCTTCTGGAATTAGTAAGCAGAAGTGATTTTTTGGATCCCTATTTTTTTCTACTAATTTTTTTATGATATATTAAATAATATTTTGGTATATAAGTCAATTAGAACAACATGTATCATTGTCTGTACCTTATATAGATTTTTGTAATATGTATTTACATAATTTATAATTAATTGAGTAATTTGATATTATGTATTTTCTATTTTTTTAATGTTAAAAGATCTAAAATTTAATATGCTAGTCGGATTAGCTTTATAAGGTTTTTGGAATTTTAGTTTTTTTTGTTTAGACCTCTAATAAAATAATGCAAGGGAAAAGTCTAATTCACCAAATAAGGAGCTGTAAATCACATGTCAATGGTGGCAAATCCCGAGGCATGCTTTTGCTACATTTGTTATTCTTCTTGTCTGAAAAAGTTACCCTTATGGTTTCTCACAATGTTATAGAGCCATACATTTAATCCTGCTGCGCCAAATTGAGAATGCATATTGTATTAGATTAAAGGACATCTTGGACATGTTTAAGGTATGCACAATTTTCCTTAGTAATTAAGAAAGAAAGCAATGACTTACCCCACTGGCATCTTGAACGCAGCAGCAGAGACACCATCTCTGAACATGGACCAAAAAGACTGTGATCCAGCTAGAATCAGTATTCTTCTCATAAAGAGAGACCAATCAAGCTCATAACACATGTGGTTTAAGCCAGAAATGAAGCTTTAGCACAAGGTTAAGCAAAGGTTCAGTAGCCCTTTTTGCAGCTGGCTCAAGTTGCATTGCTTTAGATTTTTTTTCCATAAGTAGCTAAATTATTGCTTTAGATTTTTAGATAGGAAAAAGGATGAATCTTGTACAGCATTGTATCGAGTGACTGCTACATTGGTAATTCACAAGGATTCTTCTGTCATTCTATCATACTAATATTAGCTAAACGTATATTGCCATTGATACCATCACAGGCACCTGCTTCACTCAATTAGTCAATCAAATTTGATATGTATCAGTTGTTTGAGAGTGGAACAGATAGATTAATCCAAATTTGCTGCCAAATCTCCAGCTCAGAAAGCTGTCAACATTGTTTAATATGTACATATCTGTGTGTCTCAAAGAGGAGTTAATGATACCTTATGACTCCACGTCTCTGCACTAAAGAATGCTGGAAGATACACCAGCAAAAGCTGAACCCTGCAATAAAAAAAAAATAAAGGAGAAGTGGGGGCGAAGAAGGAGAACAGGAAGAAAGCTCTCGCGGGCTTCCTGGTTCCTGCCACATGAATTAAGCCGCGTGTTGTGCCAACACGCTCAAGGACAACAGGCTGTTGCCAACTCGCAGAAGGAATCATATCTGAGATGGACCAATCCTTTACTCGCTTCCTGTCGTCACTTGCATGCTGTGCCATGCACCCAGATCTCCATCTTCGCCACTACTTGCAGCAGCTATAAAAGGGCACCAGCAGCTTGCTTCATCTCATCACACTTCTACCTCATCAGCCAAACATGTCTTCCTCCGTTGTTTCATCGCCCAGTGCTCTGGCGCTCCTTGTGCTTCTACTGTCATACACCTTGATGCAGACTGCGTCTGCCGGTAATTTCTACCAGGACTTCGACGTCACTTGGGGCGACGGCCGCGCCAATATCCTGAACAATGGCCAGCTGCTCACACTCACCCTGGACAAAATCTCTGGCTCTGGCTTCCAGTCAAAGAGCGAGTACTTGTTCGGAAAGATTGACATGCAGATCAAGCTCGTTCCTGGGAACTCCGCAGGAACAGTCACTGCCTACTATGTAAGTTTCCTGTCCTCCCTACTTCGTCCTGCAAATTAATGGCATATACTTAATTGCCTTCTGCAATGTGTTTACAGCTCTCCTCGCAAGGGCCGACACACGACGAGATCGATTTCGAGTTTCTGGGAAACCTTAGCGGCGATCCGTACACTCTTCACACCAATGTGTTCACCCAGGGGAAGGGCAACAGGGAGATGCAGTTCAAGCTCTGGTTTGATCCCACCAAGGACTTCCACACCTACTCCATCCTTTGGAACCCCAGACATGTCATGTAAGTAACCATTTTTGTTCCATGCATAGTTACGTTCTGCTGTTTCAGAGCATAAATAGGACCTCGAACTCACCGTGGAATCGTTCGGCTTTCAGATTCATGGTCGACGGCACGCCGATCAGGGACTTCAAGAACCTTGAACCGAGGGGCATTGCCTTCCCGAAGAACCAGCCGATGCGGATCTACTCCAGTCTCTGGAACGCCGAGGACTGGGCTACCAGAGGTGGCCTGGTGAAGACCGACTGGTCGAAGGCCCCGTTCACGGCCGCGTACAGAGGCTTCAGCGCCGACGCGTGCGTTCCGTCCTCCGGCAGGTGCGCCTCCGGCGCTCCGGCCACGACCAGTGGATGGTGGAGCCAGGAGCTGGACTTGACCAGCCAACAGAGGATGAGGTGGGTGCAGAACAACTACATGATCTACAACTACTGTGCTGACCCCAAGAGGTTTCCTCAGGGCCTGCCTGCAGAGTGCTCTGTTGCATGAACACTCCAATGATGGATACGAGAGTGATATAATTGACCATTCTTTTATTTTTTTTTTAATGTTTTTAGCTTAAGATTTCCATAATTTATGTTATGTCGACAAAATTGCAATAAAAATGACGAGTATCAAAATTTTGTTCGAAACCCCAATTTATTAGTAGTTTGTTGAGAGCCCAAATTTTAATTTTTTTGCAGGAATTTTTCTTTAAAGAAAAAAATAATTAGAAAATTAAATGGCATGTAATCGGATGAAACAAAAATATTTGACAATCTTTTCTAATTTAAAACTTATTTGTATAACTTGTGACGCCTTTGAGTACTATTTAATTGAGGAATAAATTTCTTATGTCAAATACCTGATCTTCCGTTCAAAACATAGAATTAATCATAGGAAAAAAAAACAAGAGGTTGACTGATTCATTCAAAGATTTTTAGCCAATTTAAGTCAAACAAAATCGATTCCTCTTGAAATTAATTAACGATAATATAATAAAATCTTTATTCTTTTATTTAAGTTTTCACTTGGTGTTCGAAAATATTACTCCTGATTAAATTGGTACACCTCACTCGCGCATGAGACATTTGTAATCAATGTTATTATAATTAGACCAAGTATCCAATCGGTATATTGCTAGGTCATGGTTGAATCAATTAGATCGAATTCAATCGGATTGAATCAAATTTTATTAACATAATAATATTTACTATAAAATAACTTTAAAACATTAAGAATCTTAGCTGGAGATAAAAAATAAACTTAAACTGACCGACAATATTCTTCTATACTAAAATAATGGAGACATTAATAACTCACGCGGTCCTCTCCTAAAAAAATATCAACACACAATTGCAATTGAGAGTGCGCTCTTCCTACTTCACCAAATATTCATGATTACAAGCATAAAACAACAATTAAAATATCAAATACAATGTGTATACTTCATGAAATTAATGTCATCAATGAAAGCATCTATGGATAAATAGTTTTAAAGCATTTTTGTATCTACCCTTTACCCAACTTATATATAGATCAAAATAAAATATCAATTTTAGGACCTTAAGAGAGAAATCAAATAGGTAAAAAACTAAATGTCTAAAAAGTTATTCATCATACATTTACAATAAGTTCCAAACATACAACACCAAAAGATTTTAAAGTATTCATACATCAAGTAGGTGATTCATCAACACAATCACAATCCATCATTTTAATATAAGTTAGTCATGATAAAATTTTCAAACTGAAATAAGTTTTCAGATAATTAGATTCAACAATAGCATCATTATGCATTATCATCTTTATCATACTATCTTCGTATACCTCTTGAGATTATGTCGGGTCCAACTCATAGTATTCAAGATCAAGATAATAAAATAAAATTCTTCATTAAATGAATATTAACAAACAACACAACTATAACAAAATTAGCATAATAAAACTAAAAAAAACCTTGAATACTTGATCCTCCTGTGGGTATCCTTTGAAATTTTCTTTTGAATCAATTCTCGAGTTTATCATAATCTAATTCTCCTTCTTCTCTTTTTTATAATCCAAAATTTGATTTCGTCAATTGATTCATAATCAATTGATCATGTGATTTCTTGAAAGGTGACAACCTAACAATTAATCATGAAAATTGATAATTAGTTTGATGAATAAGATAATATATAACTAAAATTACATATTTACTAAAAATGAATAATTATATTTCTTTCAACCATAAATTATAATGAACATAAACAAGATACTTTAGTCTTTCATGCTCTAACCTATTCCTTTTTTTGGTATGAATGTGTTCAAATACATACCGATTTCGTTCGCATACAAAAGAATAGGCCGTTTGGCCAAGGACCCTTGTAGATATCTTTTACATACTTGGAACATCATGACCGAATAATCGTCACCATTCATCTTTAAGACATAATAACACATGTAGTTCAGAAAACACAAGAAAGAAAAAAGAGCAAAGTTACAACTAATACTGAAAAGTTATGGTAATATTATGAAAAGTGGTTATATGTGATTAATATTTACCTAGTTGAGTAGTTTTGGTAGTAGCAAGAGCTTTAGGACGAGATCCATTATACATTCTTCGAAGATTCTTAGCTCATCTAATATTTATATATTTGTAGATCCACCATCGATATTGTCAATCATATTTAGCACAACACACATCATGTCAGTCTCCTTGCAAAAAAAGGTTGATCATATTAAAAGGAAGAACTAAGATAATAAGCAACCACATGAAGATCTTGGCATAACATATTGTTCCATCTTTTATCAATAATATCATTGTAAGGTTTGTACATTTCCTTTTGTTTTTAAATAAATTCATAATGCCCAAAGGTGCTTTGCACATGCCTTTATAGATATAACCCAAAAATGACTTAACATCAATGTCACAAATTGACAACAATCATATTAGTGGAGTCATCACCTTCACAATTACTAAACAATTATTCCAAAAAGTTTTCATCCAACACAAATTGTTTACTTCCTTACCTTTTTTTTTCTTTTTCAAAATCTTTTGGTATTCAACATTAATGATCAAAGCTTCTAAGTCTTCTTTATGTTGATGCAAACTATGTAAAGCAATGAAGTTAGTCGCAAAGCGAGTACATAACACCATAACGAATAATTTCTTGTCAACCATATCTTTTCTTGAGTCAATTCAAGGTCATCTTATGATTGTATACAAATACTTTAGAAGCAACTATTGTCAAATTTTCTACAATATGCATCTCTCCAACATCTTTCAATATCAAATTAACACAATGAACAACACATGATGACCAATAAATAAAATGATACTTCTCCATCAATTTTTAGTAAGTGTCTTTATATTTTGCTCCATTTTCTATAACCATATGAATCACATTACGATGGTCAACCCATTCAACAATTTCGTTAAAAAGGTTATACAAATTTTCAACATTGGTATAAATATTGGAAGCATCAACTGACTTGATAAAGGAGATATCTTTTGGACAATAAATTAAAAAAATAATCAATGGTCTTTGTCTTTTATCCGTCTGTTCATCTCTCATAATTTTCCAATCAATTTCAGTCTACGTATTTTTAAAGGTATCAATTAATAACTTCACATGCATCTACATATCATTCAAAATATTCACTCGCACATGGAAAGAATGACGTTTATATCCAAAACTCATACTAGAAATCTTATCAATAACAACTTAAAAATATGAATAATTGCATGCATTAAATGAAATACATACATCATAAAATCATATTATGATTGCCAAATCAATATCTTTCCATTTTTTTCTTACTTTACATGCATGCCTTGATAGTTGATTGCGAAGAATCACTTGGGGTTATTGAGTGATATGATTCAATTTTCAAAGCTTTTCTCTTTCCCTTATAAAACTATTGAATATCATAAAGTTCATTTGATGCAAGGTCGTCGATTAATCATTGTTTGTCCTTTTTTTTTTTTTGTGATATAGCATCTAGTGAGCATTTGATAGTATATCTTACTTCAGAAGTAACTTTTTTGCAAGGATCAATATTTTCTTAGTGTCAACGAGGTGTTGTTTCATTTTATTTATGCTCCTACCTTCAATTTGCTTCTCACAAAATTCACATAAAAGTATCATTTTACCTTGTGCATTAATTGCCTCACTGACATACTTCCACGCTACATCTTTTTTTTTCTCTCACTAAATGCTCGAGTATAGGAGCTTGCATAGAATATGATTCTTAAGAAGTTATATTTGCATGTCAAATATGAAATCAAGGAGGAAGTAGTAGATACATAATTCGTGAAAAAAAAACTAAGACTGTAATGTTCTTAGATAACAGACCATTCTTTGGTCTTTTGGCGATACACCAGAAGATGAGAAAAATATACTTATAATTAATGTTACATTTATCTCACAATAAAGAAAATATTGTAATATCAATAACTAAGTAGGTCACTTAAAGGATAAATTATAGAAACACATTTGTGTTCGATCTCCAAAGTCTAATGAATTTACACAAAAAAAACAATGCATCTTTATAAGAAGAAAACATAAACAAATTAATCAAAAATAAAGAAAAAACATACGTATGACGCTTCTGTCCCTATCATGGCATGAAAACTTCGAATAAGCACGGTGCTCCTAAATAGTAAATACAAAGAGCTTTTCTCTTTTCTATGTTGTGCTTTGCCCTTTCGAGCTTAATTTAATAACTCCACATTAAAATGTGAAGAGCCATATACACACACACAGAGCAAAAAGGATTAATGGTGGGAGAGCTCTTCTACCTCTTAAACTATGACTTCTAATACAAAATGATAAAAAAAGAGACTATCTTTTTATTATCCTAAATGTTGGTTTTATAAAACATAGTTAACTAGATAAAATCAATAGTGTAGGACTCATCTTTCTGCAAATTAATTCTCTCTTGCCTCACATGTTGTTTATCTTTTATAACATTGCTTGTAATATCAGAGCTCCTGATTAATTTGATGCACTTCATGTCGCACATTTGACACATTGAACGATAAAAATCTTGGTAGAATATTTCAAAAATATGCAAAAATAAATTTGAGAATTTTCTTAAACAATAAACTTATCATCGAAACCAACTAGATTTCTTTAAACTCTATTGTAATGTTAGGGAATATGAAACTTGTTAGCTAATTCTGTCAAATCCCCTTAATCATAGTTATTGATTAAGTATCTTTCACCACTTTTTAACAAATTGTAATATAATGCAACGTGAAAATTTACCTATAATAATCTCTAAAATTGAATTATTTGATTAACATATTTATTGTAACACCAGTTCATACATAGGCCCAACATGAATTTATTTATAACATAATTAAATAAATAATGATATTTGAATTCTGAATTAAATTCAAAAAATAGAGTTTGAGTTAGATTAAACTTGAAGAAGCCCAATAAACTTTCAGAGCAGAGAAAATACCATCACAAGTTATTATTTCCTTCAAATTCTAGTCGTCAATATTTTTCTCCCTCTTCCCTCTTCTTCTCCCTAGGTGCTGAGTAAGAACCTAATCCTCTCCCTTCGTAATTCTCTCTCTCCCTTCTTCTATCTCTCATCTAAATTGACGCCAACCAAAACTCCATTAGGAGAACGTGAAGAAGATCAATACTGGAAAATTCGAGGAGAAGAAAACAAGGATAGTAAAGCTCGAAGAACGAATGAGAAAAACCTGCAAGAATAATTATGTTCTTAGGTTGGTCCTCCATAAATATGCTTTTCTAATAGACAAATTGATGCTAAGCTTTTGGCCTATATAGAACTAGTTTATGACCATAATTATGAAGTTTTGATCCCTGTGAAGTATCCTTGATATTAATGTTTTTGAAGTATATTTATGTGTGATCTTTTGTACTAAATGGAGAAGAAAATAAAAGAAAGAGAAAAAAATAGCAAAGAATCGTCATCTCGCGTCTACTATCACGGTCGTGAAACTAGGTTTCACGATC
Organism: Pontederia paniculata; assembly: GCA_001647135.1. Taxonomy (NCBI): domain Eukaryota; kingdom Viridiplantae; phylum Streptophyta; class Magnoliopsida; order Commelinales; family Pontederiaceae; genus Pontederia; species Pontederia paniculata. The sequence continues at coordinate 31,348 of LTAE01002198.1, read as the reverse complement.
ATGAAGCCATTGCGGCTTTAGTCACGACCATGAAACTGGGTTTCCCGTTTATGAACCCATCGTCATAAAATAACTTCACGCTCATCAATTTGGGGAGCACGCTCGTGAAGGTATTGTCATGGGCCATGAAATAAAGAGAGAAGATGTCATATCTTCGGTCACAACATGAAATTGAACATCACGTCTATGAAATCGGAGCTCGCGCCTCGTGATTGAGACGTAGAGAAATGATCTCTCGATCACAGTCATGAAGGATCATGTCATGAGCCATGAACACCAATGTCATAGGCCATGAAGAAGCTTTTCACAGGTCATCATGAAGCACTTTAGGTTTATTAATAATTATTATTATTGATTTATTGGAAATTCCATATAATAGGATGATGGTAAATTTTTTCTGAATATTAAGGACTAATATGTGGACGAAATAATGAAGAACTCGCTATGTTGAATGCTTGAGAGTGGTACTTTTATTAATGATGAAGGTCTAGTATAGAACAACCATTATCCTATTGATGTTGCTTGGCTTTCTCCCTGCCATGCAACAAAAAGATTTCTCGAGCAATTTTATCGGTTGTGGCTTGTGCACCCGCTGACCTATTGGTGAGATCTTCAAGACTTATAAGTCATCACAAAATCATTAACGAAATAAGTCAAGAATAATAAAATAATCACTTGGTCTAAATATATCATTGATCACATTGCATTAGATGTGATTGATAAAAGTTTGAATGAATGTTAAAGAATGATGAATGAAAGATGAACAATGAACGATCAGTGAAGAGATAGTAAAATAATAAGAATGTTGATTATGACCGAGTAATTGATGTTTGACTATCTTTAATGGTATCATCATAACTTACCCTCATGCAAAAAAATAAAGTACGATATGATGATGAAAAATTAATGATGAGATAATTGATGTTTTGACCATTTGTCATAGTTTATTCGCCTCGCATTATCTTACCATACCATGAATGAAAAGCAAAGTAAGAAAGTATAGTATTGATGGTGCGTTGAATTGCATAAAAAATAAATGATTAAGGATTAAGGATTATATGTTGGCATTGGACTTAGTCCCGATTGATCAACTTTATAAAAGTAAAGATCATTATTATTGGCCCAGGAGTATTCTTTATATAGTTGGTCTTATTGCATAGGATATCATATTTATCATCGATCAAAGATTCCTTATAGTTTGGGCTTATTGCATAGAGAGTATAACATAGGTCTTGAATTAAGTTTCGTATTGTTTAGCCTTATAGTATTTAGATAATATTCATGATCAATGTTATATTGATTTCTTATCATATTATCATTATATATATTATAATTTATTTTATTAAAAATTATCATATCTATTAGTTTATATGTTTTACATATTGAACGTCATAATTTATAAGAGAATTATCTCCTCTGTATTGGATCTTGTAAGTTTAGGAGTCTACATAGATGATAGTGTCGTCTAATAATGAATGTGATTCATATATACATATACATATATATATATACATATATATATATATATTATATATATACATATACATATATATATATAGGACGACTCGTACTTAGGCCTAACCTGTAACTTAGGCCCAGCAGGTCTAAGTGCTTATATAATTAGATAAACCGATCGAACATTCATAGCATACCTAAAAAACACAAATCCCTGTCTTATAAAAACTTTCCCATGGTCCAACCACTTGAACGCTTGGTCTCATGTCCCCTTAATAAATTATGCGATGTCAATTATATTTTTTTAATTAACACACATTCAGAAAAATACGAATATTTAATCTAGTTCCAACCGATCTAAGTTAATAACATCAATGCCAATATATAATATATTGCTGATTTGGAAATAGCCGGAATCGTAATAATAGTATGGATATTGGAATTCAACTGTATCATAATCTTGAAAGATTAATCCTGATCATATCATGTTTCCGGAGTTGGGCAAATATATTTTAAGAATATAACGTCGCAAAAACCTTTTATTACAAAGTAGCATGTACAGATCTCCGTACCGTATCCACACCAAACGAATCAAAATCTACAGAGAAATGTCTCTGAGTTCTGAATCGGTGTGACTTTTTAATCAGTTGCAGTGCACTCGGGAGGGAGACCCTGAGGGAACCTCCTCAGGTCGGTGCAATAGTTATAGATCATATAGTTCTTCTGCACCGATTTCATCTTCTCGACGCTGGCCGAATCGAGCTCCTGCAACATCCACGAGTTGTTAGCCGCCGGAAAGCACGAGGCCGCGCCGCCGCCGCCGCCGGAGGAAGGGCAGCCATTGCCGCTGTAACCCCTGAAGGACGCGACGAAGGGCTCCTTGGACCAATCCGTCTTCACCAGCCCACCCCTCGTCGCCCAGTCGTCGGCGTTCCACAAGCTCGAGTACGCCCTCATCGCCTGGTTCTTCGGGTACGGGACCCCAATGGACTCCCTGTTATTGTACTCCCTGATCGGAACGCCATCCACATAGAAGCTGTACCGTGAACACCAACATTAGCAGCACTTGAGGAGTAGAGTACATGCATGCATGACCGGCCAGGCCGGAAACTTACACTACGTGCTTGGGATTCCACAAAACGGAGTAGGTGTGGAAGTCCTTGGCGGGATCGAACCAGAGATAGAACTGCTGCTCCCTGTTGCCTTGCCCCTGGGCGTACACATTGGTGTGGAGAACGTACGGGTCTCCACTGAGGTTTCCAAGGAACTCGAAGTCGATCTCGTCGTGGGTCGTTCCTTGTGACGACAACTGCAAACAATGAAGTTAGTTCACTCGCCCATTTGAAACAGCAGCAAATGCTGCAATGGCGAGAGTAACAAAACAGAAGCTACGGTGCTCACGTAAAAGGTGGTCACAGTCCCTGCGGAGTCTCCAGGGACGAGCTTCATTTGCATATCGAACTTGCCGTAGAGGTATTCGTTCTTGGACTGGAAGCCGGAGCCCGACGACTTGTCCATGGACAGCGTGAGGAGCTGGCCATTCTCGAGGATCTTGCCGCGGCCATCGCCCCAGGTGATGTCCACGTCCTGGTAGAAATTAGCGGCCGACGCGACGCCGGCGGAGGAGCTCGCCAATGCAAGTAAAAGGGACAAGTAAGCGGCACTAATTGGATAATAGAAATCCATGGTTCAGCTTCTGGTTCGAGGAACTAATCAGTGTTCTGAGTTCTGACGAAGTAGCTACAACAACTGGGTGTATATATAGAGATGTGTGTGAGAGAGAGAGAGAGAGAGAGAGAGAGAGAGAGGTCTATTGAGTGCGCCGACCAAGACCACAACTATAACGTGTACGTGGAGGGTGTGTCTGTGCGCCATTTGCTTTCGTCACGTACAGTGCGTTGTTTAATTTCATTCACCAACTACAGTCGTCCATTATTGTGATGTGATTAGTGATGTTTAAGCACATCTCATAGTGCCCGTGACGACGCCTATCTCAGGACTGCCACATTCCATGCACCTTTCACCTTAACAATGGAGGAGGACCATTTTGGTGTTAGGAAAGGCCACCATTAATTATGACATTGTAGAAATGGATATGGAAGTGGATTAGGAGTCCCCCCACCAAAGTGAGAGACTTGGGTCCACCTTTTAAACTAAGCTGACTGACGGACTCCATTACTGTCTTAAGTTTTGTTAATTACGCTGTTCGAATGCCAATTTAATTACAATATGATTGGTTCATATGATAATCAACTAAGCATGTTGAAAGAAGAGAAATTAGGATTCACATAAAAAATGATCACCAAATCAGATTTAAACTCAAAACTTATGATTAACAAAAACACATAAATTGGATGCCGATTTTTATTTTTATTTTTACTATTTTACTTTTCATTTCCTTTTTCCCGTGTACTTTGTTTTTCTTTCCTTTCCTCCGAGTGAAAGATGATTGATAATAAGGTTAATTCAAGACCAACAATATGCCCGCAGCTGATGGCTATGCTGTTCTCAATAGAAGAGACATGAAGATCTTGTTTAAAGTTATTTTATCTCCCTTTACTTTCGAATCCATCAAGATTAATTATGTTTCTAACCATTAGTAACCATCCAAATCTAGTAGGAGATACTTGAAATGAAAGCTTTACTAAACTCAAAAGACTATTTTATCTTACCTTTAATATTTTAGGAGCTACCCTCGTATCTTTGAGATACTGAGAAAACTTGGGAGTTTGCTTGCTCTCATAATTTCAGGACATATTTTGGCCGTCCTTCATTTTGATTATGACATTGGAATAGATAGAATCCAACATAAACAAACAAATAATAAGATTTTGTTACACCCAGAAAAGGTAAACAAGATTTGCAATTGGCATGCGACTAGGAGATTTGGATAGTTCACTATTTTAATACCTAATAGTTGCTGAGATTTTTTTCTTTTTTCTAGCGATAACTTACACATCACAATGATCACAATTTCACCGGCGACTACATTCCAAAATTCCAATCATGTACATGATTCGATTCTAATCAAAGTAGTTTCATAATCTACTAATTAAGTATAAGCATGACTTTAAACGACTATAACTAGATATTCGCGTAAGTGGCAATAGATCGTGATCTTTTTGCTACTCATATCAAACAGTATTTTGGTAGCTAGTGAAAGTTGTCACTATATGTTTATTTTTTTAGCAAATAATGTTAAATATTAAATGAATAATATATAATGATTATTAATGAATATCATACAATTATTTGATTATTAAATTTAATAAAAATATTTGATAGTTTATATTATTAGATACATAAGATGTATCTATTTCATGAATTTATTAATTTTAAAATAATATTACTTTTTTTAATATTATTATAGAATAAGGTTATTTTCATTTACCTCTCTCGAACTATCGCAAAAATACAAACCTAACCCTAATATATAAAATCAAGTATACTTAGGTCTAAACTTTTCTCAGTTGAATAATTTATTCCAATCATGTGGTATTGAATTTATTAAAGTTATTTTAATTTATTAGATTACTATTTTACCCTCCTAACTAAAAAAAACTCATCATATTTCTCTCCTCTCTCTACACTCTCTCTCACACACTCTCCTCCTCTCTCACGTTTCCCTCTCTCATGTTTCACTCTCCTCGCATGGGTGCTCACCTGTGCGCGCAGGCGAGCGTGGGAGCTTGTCTGCGCACGCAGGCCGTCAAACGAGCGCTTGCGACTCGCCATGAGAGAGAGAGAGGAGTGAGAGCCGAGAGAAGAGAGAAATTTGATCCGAGGAGAGAGAATAGAGGGAGAGAACAGAGAGACACGAGGAGAGAAAAAAAAAGAGAATAAGAAGAAGGGTAAAATAGTAATTTCATATATTAAAAATATAAAAAAATTAGAAAATCAGACTTTTGGATCGATCGATCAAAATAAGTTCAGACATACTTTTGTCTGGTTTTATACTTCAAGGTTAGATATAAATTTTTGCGATAGTTCGAGAAAGGTAAATGAAAATAATCATATATAAAAAGATAATGGCAAAAATAATCACATTACATTATACCAAAAATCAATTATGTCGATAAGAAAAACATAGAGAAGTACATACTAAAAATAAAACATGACATCTGATATCTGAAAATTAATTGAATTATCTTTATACGAGAAGTAAAAATTGTATAATAAAAATAAATATCAACCTCTAAACTCTAAATTCTATGGTTTAACAGAGTAACCTATAGAATTTACTAAACTACCAATAAAATATAGACTCGGTTAAATTTCTATCCGTTTGATGTGTCAATCTATATCCATCAAAGCCTTAGGTTTCAGAAGAAAATTAAAAAAAAATCTTAATTTGTGCGTACAATTCTTTGCTTAAAAAGAATGCTGATTTTTCTGTCATTTATTCAATAGTGTGACAATAACAACGACCACAGCCAAAAAAGTTCTTAAAGCTATTACTTTTTTTGTGTTAATCCTGATATCAGTAAACAAAGAGATCACCCTTTCCAATTGCGAAGCTCGTTTGATTTGATCACACTTCTTTATATCCAAGTTAAGAATATTAAGTTTAATAAAAAAGTTCAACTTTACTTTTGCATTTTCAATAGTTTAATTTAAAGGATTTATGTATATTTTTACAATTGATTAGTGGGTAAAATGTCTTACTAATGATGGAGTAAATTGAAATAGACGTAAGGATGTCTTGCATCTGATAAATAGTTAAAAAAACAATTAAAAGTAGATGCATGATTGACTTGCTAATTGTAGATAAGGAAAAAAATTCCGTTGCCGGGACTCGAACCCGGGTCTCTCGGGTGAGAGCCGAGTATCCTAACCAACTAGACTACAACGGAGACCTGTTATCATTGGGATTTTAAATTCCTTTAATATTTTGTACGAAATTTATGGTGAAATAAAATTAATCTATGACGTGTTGATTCATGAGTAGTTAAAATTATGTGTCTGTTTTGTTTAAGTTGACTTCATGCATTCGTGCCTCTGCCTTATATATTCAAGCTTCATTGTTTCAGTTTACAAAGGTTCATAGTTTATATAAACTCGTATTACTTCATAACATTGCCAATTAAAAAAAATTCCGATTCATGTTTATAAATTGATGACGAAACATAATATACATCAGATCATAAGGAATGGAGCAAATTTCCAACGGCACAACACCAAGTTTTTTTCTGTTTTCTTTCAAGCTAATGGACTGTGCATTCAGCAGGCAGACCCTGAGGAAACCTCTTGACATCTGCACAGTAGTTATAGACCATGTACTTCCTCTGCACCCGCCTCATCCTCCTGTAGGCCCTGGAATCCAACTTCTGGTTCAGCCACCACTTGGTGCCCGCCGGCGTCGAAGCAGTGCTTTTCAAGCTCCGGGGGGAGCAGGCGGCGGAAGCGCTCGGCGACCAGACGCAGGCGTTGGCGCTGAAGCCCCTGTAGGTAGCCACAAACGGCGCCCGAGACCAGTCGGTCTTGACGGCGCCGCCCTGCGTGGCCCAGTCGTCGGCATTCCACAGGCTCGAGTAGAGCCTCATCGCCTGGTTCTTCGGATACGAGATCCCGTTCGATTCCATATTCTTGAAGTCTCTGATTGGTACGTCATCCACGTAGAAGCTGATCCGAGACGTATATAAACCATTACAAGCTAAAGATTTAGAGGAGAGCTGGTCATGTTCGAAAGATAAGATCTTACATTATATGTTGTGGATTCCATACGACGGAGTAGGTGTGGAAGTCCTCTGTGGGATCGAACCACAGGTAGAACTGCTGCTCCCTGTCGCCGCGTCCTTGAGCGAACACATTGGTGTGCACAATATAAGGATCGCCACTGAGGTTGCCCAGGAACTCGAAGTCGATCTCATCATGCTCAGGCCCTTGAGAGGACAACTGCAGTGCATGCAACAAAAGTACCGTAAAGGTGAGCACCGTTTCAAATTCAAACTCAAACACATGATTGCAGGCATGCATGGACATGAAAAAGCTCACGTAATAAGCAGTGATAGTGCCGGCCGAGTTCCCTGCAACAAGCTTGATTTGCATGTCGAACCTGCCGAAGAGGTACTCGTCCTTCGACTGGAAGCCCGAGCCTGAGGTCTCGTCGAGCGTAAGGGTCAAGAGCTGGCCGCCGTCGAGGATCTCGCCGCGGCCGTCGCCCCATGTCACGTCGCAGTCTTGGTAAAAGTTGCCTCCACTGGCGCCCATGGCAAGGAAGAAGATCATAACCAGGCACACTAATGGTAGTAAGGGAAGCGGAGAAGAGGCAGACATGGCTTCCTTCTGGTTTAATACTTGCTACTTGGTTAACTGTGAGAGCATGCACCATCTTTAGGCATATTTATAAGGCGAGATATGGGGAAGAAATTAGAGAGTGCATCTGTGTGTTTGCGTGCATGGCGAGTGCAGCCTGGCGAGATCTGTATCCGCCGTCCCAATGCGCAAAGGTTCTTATTTAGTATTTGTTGTGGAGTGCTCTGAACATTAATTTCTGATCAAGATGATCACATAGTTGATTAAATTAGTGCAGCAATTACTTCTTGCAATTAGTGCTTGGTGCCTTGAGCGTAAGCATGGTGCTATCTTTTTTTTTCCCTTCATCTTCCTTTTATTTTTAAAATTTTAATGTACATTAGATTGCATGTTTATTAGATTTGATCTTGCTAGATACAGCTGTTTGTTGGATTTGTAGCTCAAAAAAATAGGATTTGACCATATGAAGCATGCGAAGGAGTGTGCAATTTGGTTATACAAGGTAATAAAAATATTCTCAGCGTGGCTCTCCTCTCTCGGAGATTTAAGATTGCAATACAAGTATTAATTGTTCGTGCAAGATGCGAGGTGCATTTAATTCTGATATACTTGACATTTTTTTTTACCAACACTTCTCTATGCATGACAATCCATGCCATTCATCAAGTAAACCATTAAAAAAATGCATTTTTACGTCAGTTTAATTTAAATTTTAAAGGGTACAATTTAAATTTGAATCTTGAAAATATGATAAATTTTGAACTTATGTAAGACACTCTATCCCTGAAAAAAAAACTCCATTTTTTGAGAAAAGAACAAAACCTCATAATCTCATATCATATAATATTAAATTAAATAGGATGATAAGACTTAGTTTATGAAAAAAAGACCCATCATTATATTTTTAATCAAACAATAGATAATTTTATTTGAGCAGTAAAACCTTCTTCTAACAGCTTAATGATCAATTTGCAGTGACCTAAGTATATGATTGAGTTTTTATCTGAATGAACACATTGCCGGAGGAGAGGTTTGAAATAGGAAGGAAACATAAAACAGTTCATGCACAAGGAACAGGCATTTGGTGGGTGCCCTTATAAATTGTAGCTTACAGTACGACAGCTGTAGACTCCAATGAGGCCATCAGAAACAGATCAAATTAGCATTACCTTGAGAAATTTGAATCACCAAAAAAGCTGAACAATATTCAGTATGTTTTTTTCGATTGCTGGATGGTGGTCTGTATTTATTTTGAAATTTTGTTTCGAAATCCAGTAGCCTACTAATGGTCCTCTTTGGATGTTCAATAATTTTAAAATATATAATTATGTCGTAATAGTTTTTATTGATAATTTTTTTATAAATAAGTATTTGATACTAATTATTATCGAATAAAAATATAACGTAATAAATAAAAAAAATATCATAAAATAATTATCTACTCTTTTGTTTTCTTTCTTCTTTCTCTCTTTTATTCTTCAACATATTTAAAAATATGATTTAACAAATTTAATTTCTTTTACGTCGAAAAAAATTTATTGTAAGGGCGTGTTTAAAAATAACGTAAAAATTCAGTATTTAACGCTTATATTATTTTATTTTCTTTTACAGAAAAAAATTACAACTAAGATTTTGACTGAATGAAAATACGGTGTATTAGTCTCATTACGTCGTCGAAAAAATATTAAGTTCAATCTACGTAATTTTTATCTGATGGCATTGCACGAGAAGAAAGAGAAAAAAAAATGAATGGTTGACTCTTCCAAACAAATATGTGGGACCCACACACTATTTATATTAATATAAAAAAATTTAGATTGTGCAGATTTATAGCGGTCGGAAAATTATAAGTGCATCCAAACAACTACATAATTATTATATTATATTTATTATATTATAATATTCTATTATATTGTAATAATTTTTAAAAGGTTTAGTAAAAATAATTTTGACAAATATCTTTGCATTAATTTTAAAAATTTGTCACTCAAAATTTTATGGCATTTGAACTATATCCAGACACCTTAATTAATTCTTTTACAACAAAAAATAAATCGACATAACCTACCTTTTAAAAAATAAGTTACTACAGTATTTTAAATCTTTGTAAAATTTTATAAAATATTCAAACATGGCCTAAGACACTTTTGAAAAAGTTCCGTCTAAAAAAATTACAAAGTTATCAAATAGACTCTAAGTAGTAAATAGTGCAGTAAAACGCATTGATTTTTTTTTCTTGGTTATGTTGTCACTGCACATATATTTGCTTAGCAAGCCATCCATCATTTAAAGATAATTTGGTTTGACGTTATTATAAATTTAAAATCTAAATAGTTATAATTAAAAGAATTATTATGATTTATATTTACATAAATTATTTTTTCATGATATATGATTCGTTTACAAAGGTTCCAGATGCTAGGCCTAGACTGGCTAAAACTATTTTAAAAGAATGTGTGCGCGCGCGTTCCCCCTATTCGAATTTCTCACAGGGATTTATTTGTGACATGAATTTTTTTATTAATTTATTGGAAGCCATGTTTTTATGAGAAATTGAATTCAGAATGTGACAGTTCCATTATTTGCTCAGTGGGAAGTAAATAGAGCTTGCATAAATTAATAGTTGCTACCATTAAATGCATCATTTTGACGTTTAACTAAAGATTTTATTATATTTAATTATATTTTTTCATTTAACATCCTGCATAACTTTGAATTATTTGAATAATAAATTTATCATTTTAGATCCATAAACTTATCCGATTTGATAATTAGATCGTTCCGTTAGATATCATCACTTTTTTATTTTGTTTTTTATTCATTTTATCAAAACGACCTTAATGCTTCTTACGCATATTTACTATGTCAGAGTTATATTTTTTATACATAATAATTTAATAAATAATGACAAAAAATGGAGTGTGTCTTCCCTTTTTGTGTTTTTTTATGTTTTATTATAACTTGTTATGTTTACATAACTTGTTATTATAGAACTTACTTATTATTTATCTGTCAATATTGTAAGTGTCATTTAATACATTGAAAAAGCTTGATCTAACAGAAAACTCCATTTTCTCTGTTGTAAGGATCCAGTTATCAAAATGGAATAATTTTAAAACTAAAAAAATGATAATTTAGATGCAAAAAATTGTTAGAAAGAAAATGTTAGAAAAAATTATTATTAATTAAACAAGAACATTCTAAGAGATTAATATATTTTCATCAATTTTATTTCCTTAAAATTAAATTGTACCCAACTATAGGCCCAAAAAATATACACTATAGGTGAGGCAGTATAAGAAGTAGAATAACACTATATTCCATCTTATTCTATCAAACACCTATAAAACTGACAAGATTGATATTTAGAAAAAAATTAATTCATCAAAAAATAGTTTTTTAAGAAATAAATTATTCTATCAATTTAGTAAAGTAGATTATTCTTCATTAGGTGAATATGATAATCATTTTTATTCTGAATTATGCTATTCACCAACCAAACGGGCCCCAAGTGTCTATCCCAACAGATGACAATTATATGAAACTCATTTGTTGTTATCTCTTTTTTATTCACTCGTTTATCATTTTAAGATATAGAGAACTCATCTATTTTGTACACACGCAAAGACCAAGTCCTTTTCTTGAGATAGAAACAAGTAAAAAAGATTCTTGCATAGCTTGCTCTAAGGCTGCGTTTGACAGCTGGAACCAGAGCCGGTTCGCTCTAAGGCTGCGTTTGGCAGCTGGAACCAGAGCCAGAACCGGCTCTGGTTCCAGCCAGGTTCCCCAAACGACGTGATAGTTTGAGGAACTTGGCGCCGAACCCAACAAAGGAACCCGGGGTCACGTGACCCCGGATTCCTATCTGCGGTTCCTACTTTTTGCAGGAACCACCCGGTTCTTGACGCGCAACAGCAGCATTTGCTGTTGTTGCAATTTTTTTTCAACTCACCATTTTTTTTTCTTTTGCTTTTTTTTTTAACTTTACGTAATAGTTCTAATTAATACTAATTTAATAATATAATTATAAATTTATTACTTAATAATATACTAATTTTACATAACAATATATTACTTAAATTTATTTTAAGAAAACTTTTTTTTAACTCACTATTTTTTTTTTCTTTTACTTTTTTCTGTTTTAACTTTACGTAATAATTCTCAGTTTATACTTATTTAATAATATAATTATAAATTTATTACTTACTAATATACTAACTTTACATAACAATATATTACATAAATTTATTTTATAAGAAATAGTTTATTACATTATGTTTAATTTATGATAATAGATTATATTATTAGTATAATTAATACTTTTTTGAATATTTTTTATGAAAATATTATCATTAAAATAAAATTTTGTGAGTTTAAGTTGTATTATTTTTAATATTTTAACCGGTATATTTTATAAAATATTTTTTATGAAAATATTACTTTATGATATTAATTTTATATTACTTATTATAATTTTTAAATTGAAATAAGTTTTATCTTTCTTAAAAATATATTATATATTTTTTGTTCTCACTTTTTATCCAAACACCCCTAGAACCTATTTATAATCATTATATTTTAGGTTCATCCAAACACAACTAAAATTAATCTATCACATCAAAAAACCCGGAGTACACCCGGTTCTCTATCCAAACGACTACCTAAAGGAACAGAAATTTAGAACGTCAAGAAACCATTCCGGGAGGTCGGTAGCGTACACCATTAGACGCTACTTTACTATGCTTTCTTGAGGAAATTGGGGGAAGAAATAAAGTTTGAAACCTTCCATGCACAACTTTTGTTTTAGAGGGGGCAATTGCCTACAGCGAAATAGGCTCCTCATTCTTAAGGATGATTGGAATCATCAAATTCAATTTTGATGATCGACGATTAAATCTAAAAATAATAAGCTTTTTTTTTCGATATCAAACTCATCGATTTCCTCGTCGGTTTCAAAGGTTACTAGCACCTAACAAATCCGATAAAATATCCTTTTAAATCTAAAAATAATAAGCTCTTTGGAAAGTATTTTTTCTGATAAAATATCCTTTTAGACAATATTTTCCAACGTTTGGTTATACAAAAAATATATATGATAGCCGGAGGGAAAAGTACTTTCCCTCCACAAAGTTTTCTAAAGATTTTTTTATCATTAGAAAAATATTTCTGTTGACAAATATTTTCCTGGTCAAGATAAGTTTTCTGGCTATATCCCTCAACCAAGTTCTCTTCACTTGTCCTCTGGCTTACATGTCACTTGTCGGGGTTTCATGCCCTAATGCCACCTATTATATATCATGCTCAGTCTAAGCAAAAAAAACCGCTCTGTAGCATTTTCATGCCCAACGCACCACCCACGCAAGGATCACAAAACAAATCACATTGGATATGACAAATAAACTAACTTGAGGGCCTTGCACAATTGACTAGTTTTCAGAAATTAGTTGATAATCGTAACTAAAAGACCATAGAAAGATCAGTTTATATACTTAAAACATGACAAGTACAAAAATAAGGTAACATTCATCAGCCAAAGTTTCTGTTTGACAAAGAATATGTAGTAGTTTTCAGAAAGTGGTTGATGAATGTAACTAAAATATCAGCACAAAAAAAAGTAACATTGAACTGCCGAAGTTTCTGTTTGACAAAGAATATGAAGATAGATTTTAGAAAGAAGTTGATAAATGTAACTAAAAGACCATACAACATGAGAAAAATTAATACACTTAAAACATAGAAAGCACAATCAAAAGGTAACATTCATCAGCCAAAGTTTTTGCTTGACAAAGAATATGAAGATAGTATTATCATTAACAAAAAAATTATTCCAACTATCTTGACAAGGTGAAAACATAAACCATGGCAAGGTTAAAATCAAGACGGACATTTCCCCAAATAGTGATTGAGAAGATAAACATAACTGGAAATATACATCAAAATAGAATTGCATCTAAAAAATGTATTTTGTCAAAGTTATTGGTGACTAAACTTCACATTAAAAAATTTCTGTTGCTTTATGCAAAGAAAAGAAATCATAATTCACAGAGTTGTTTCAGACCTGAAACAGCAAGCTCTTGACTCTGTAATATAACACTTATCACCTTTTTCGAGCCAAACATGAAACCAGAATCATCAACTGAAATGCCAAATATTGTCCGTTTAAAATAGAGACAAATCGAGGTGCATCGTAGTTGCAAATATTACCTGTTAAGCAGGACATGATACTATGTTTTATAATGCAAAATATTCATCAAGTCAAGCATGTTTCTGCTTGAACCCTACAAAACTCTTAAGTCATGCTAAGTCAAATTTATTTATTCAAGGCAATATACACTTTACTCAAATTTGTCTAGTTAAGCAGGGCTAAAGAGCCCAACTATATCAACTATAAAATTTCTTGTGGAAATTGTTTCCAATATAATGTTCTCTTATGCAGCCATCTCAAGAAAAGAAGTTTATCCTAGGAGCATATTAAACTGCTAGGGGCGATTGCTTACATTATTGACAAGAAAGAACAGATTCTCCTCTAGGTGCTTCAACTGTGTTATAGGTAGAAGGAGATGATGGAAACCTTTTGTAGGTTCGAAATGGTGAATTGAGGTACAGTAGATTGATGATCCTCTAGCCGACCGGCTATGGAAAGACTTCGCTTGCATCTGCAATCCCAAACCATAATAGGAACTATTGGCATACCTTTAAAATAGTGTCTACAATAGCGTGAAGTATGTTGACTAAGTCAATACTTTATTTAAGGCATTTAGTAAGTCCAATTGACAATAACGACAACCGAGTAGATCCCAACGTTTTGAGATGCATGAAAGACCAACATTTCGAGCAGCTACTAGCATATTGAAATTTATTTCCAAGTATAGTCTCAATATTTAATTATTAATTACTATGTGTGATACACATTCTTAACGCCATTTGATCACTTTACTATTTATTATTATATTAATTAATTAATTAATTATCTTATTATTATTTATTAATATTAAAATAGTTAAAACATGCTCATCGAAAAAAATAGTTAAAATGAAAATGAGTTATTTAATTTAGGATACATGCAATAATTCAAAACATTTTAAATAGTTGTTTGTATCAATTTTAGTCATTTTATATTCATTAACTGATTCAAATGTTGCATTTGTCAAATACTTTTATTGGAATTCAATAGTTAACTCACTAATCACTGTGTTATTAACTATTCAAATCGCAAATACATGCCAAACAGATTCGAAGTCATTTCATTATCAAAGCAGGAAGTTGAGCCAGAAAAAAATCAGAGTTTAAACAGATCAAGCATCTGTGTTTGAAATAAATGCTTGAAAGTGCAAGTAATTGCACCTTTCAGGAAGTTGAACTTGTAATATCATAGACAAACTTTAATCAAATATAACCAATCCGAGAGTAAGTGTATGTTTTAAGGAACATAATCAAAATTGCCAACAGAATATTTTACAACTACAAGCATGAAGAAACATTATGATACCTAGCTAAACACACACTAACTTTCCTCTTCCCCAAAGGAAGCACTTTAAGTTCTTATAGAAGAGATTTAGTGAAGATAGCCGGAGCATATTTAACATATTCTATCAATAAGAATTCAGGAAATATGGTTTTACCCAGATGCAAGACATAATATATAATGATTAATAAAAAAACATAAACAATTTGAAAGAATTCTCACCATGATGCCAATATAATGGAACAATTCCAGCACATGCATACTTACAGAACAAATTGACATAAAAAATAAAAATCATGTGATGGGTATAACAGTTCAGGAGCAATCTCCAATAAAAAACCTGATGAAATGGATTATGTGGGTAGTTAGAGATTGTACCTATCATATGAAGGTATCAGAGGGAAACAGATACAAAGGCATCAAAACTTAAAGCATTGCATCACAAGTCATAACCACCAAATACTGCTGGGTTTACAGAAAAAAGATTTTGTCCCAATTGAGTTCAGAAGCTTACACCATCTTTTGCTGTGCTTCATGCACTTCCAATAATGGAGCTGTAACGAGTTCGAAGGCGCTTGACAGCTGGAGTAATCTTCGCAACCTTTCTGGTCTTTTTTGCAGAGTTCACTTTTGTAACTTTCCTGGTCTTTTTGGTTGCTGTAAAGCTTTTGCTTATTGGACCAGGAGGCACACCTTTTTTAAGCGCACTACCTCTTGGAGTCGCAGAAGGGGGCAATCTCAGACTTTGAGGAGGCAAAGGACTCTGTGGCTTCCAGACCAAGTTATTCTTCATAGAAAAACTGACTTTCTTAGCACTCTTCTCACTACTCTTTCCCAGAGCAGTTTCATCTTTAGCAGTTTCTTTGCTCTTCGTTCTTTTCCTATTCTTCAGACCAACAGCACTAGATTCTGGCAGAGGACTCAAATTGTCGCTATCATTTTCCATGCCAGCTTCTGCAGCAACCTTCTCAAACTGCTTTTGAAGATTAGATATCACATGTTCGTCAAAGTTGACTGGTTCATCAGTTTCCATTGCATTCCCATTCAAATTCATACCATTGGCATCACAACCAGCATTACTTGAAATGTCAACAGCACCATTTCCGGTAGCTGAATCCATAAGCTTAGTCTTTTTGGACTTACTCTTTTTCTTCTCCATGCCATCTGAAGTTTTCTTTGATTTATTTGTCTTCTTAGCCAGCTTATCATCTGTTTCAACATCATTTGAACCCTTTTTTGATTTCTTCCTCTTCTTAACAGGCTTGTCATCTAATCCACCATCAACACATGCAGCTCTGACCACAGCTGCCTCAGCATTTTCAGAAACTATGGCGTCAGTCCTCTTATCTGCATTCCCATTTTCCAAATGCTGGACTGTAATAACTGTTCCAGAGTTTTCATAATCCTTCTCCATCTTGAGAAAACCTTCATGCAAACCAAACAGAGTTTTTCTATTAGCCTGAAGCGTCTCAGGAGCTGAGGCCGAATCAAAGAACTTCTTTGACAATCCAATCCCCAAAAAAACCTTCCCTAGACTATCAACTTCGCTGCCAGGCTCTGCTTGTTCTCCGGCCTTTGCAAGGCTCAACAACCTGCTACCATTCTGAAGTAACTTATCAAAAACATTAGCCTTAACCTTATTAACAAGCACCTTATTGGCAGACTTCTCCAACACCAAAACAAATGGCTTCAGGATCACCTCAAGCGTATCCGCATGAAGAGGCAATGAATCCTTCAACTCGTCCAAGAACACCTCGGCGATCTGGTAGTTGACGCCATTGGCCGGGTGCCTGTCAGACGCAAGGAGCGACCTCTCCGAGAGTTTTCCGATCAGCTCGGCGGTGAGAGCGGGATCCCAGGAGTTTTTCCTCAGAAAAAGGAAGGCGTGGCGGAGGAACCTGCGGATGAGGAGATAGAACTTGTCGAGGCGGAGGAAGTCGATCCCCGCCCACTCGCGGCGAATGGTGAGGACGAAGGCGTCGAAGTAGCGGACGGCAAGGGGCGTCGCGAGGGCTTCGAGGAGGGAGGCCAGGCGGTTGGCGAGATCGACCTGGACGGCCATCTTGTCGGAGTGCCAGAAGCAGTAGAAGAGGCCCTTCCATATTTTGACGAGGTCGGCGTCGGAGACCTCGCCGGAGGTCTGGGCCGGGAGCCACGAGGAGAGCGCGCGAACGGCGCGGTCACGCTCGGACTTGTTGCAGGAGGCGAGGCGCTTCGCGATGGTGGCGCCGGAAAGAGGCGCGTCCGTCGTCGCCGCNGGTCTGGGCCGGGAGCCACGAGGAGAGCGCGCGAACGGCGCGGTCACGCTCGGACTTGTTGCAGGAGGCGAGGCGCTTCGCGATGGTGGCGCCGGAAAGAGGCGCGTCCGTCGTCGCCGCCGACCTCATGCTGGTGGCGGGCGAAGAGGGCTGTGAAGGCGGAAGGAAACCCTATGCGTTTGATCGAAACCCTAATGAAAACAAAGAAGGGGCCGAGAGGAGAGAGAGAGTGAGCAGACTCCGAGCGGTGAAGATACCGTCGTGTGGGCTACACACAATTACGGCCCGTTGCTTTTAGTATGCTGCGCTTTTTTTTATTTGTAACGGTCGAATCTTTGACCAAGGATCCAACAGTAAGGACCGACCGACCGACAGTGGCACGGGTCTGATTAGATTGTATCCATCTTTTATTGTTATTGTTATGCCCAAATCACATTTCCAAAGACTCCAAACTTACACCGCACAAAATAAGAGAAAATAAAAAAAATAAAAAATAAATCAAATTAATTAGTACAGATAATTAGCAGGTCTATATCCTAAATTGAGAGTCCGGAAGCTAGTAGTTCCGAGTTTGAACTTCGAAATCTTCAATTTGATCAAGATTTATCTTCGTTGCGCTCTTTCGAATACTAAATTAATCAAGTGTCAGTAATCCTAAATAATAGTGGGTTCTACCTATAGAAAAAAAACAAGAGAAAAATAAGGAAGCAAAATGGAATAAAAAACTTATATTCAAATGCATGTGGAACAAAATTAATCATCGAATTATATCTTCTTTCTCAACACACAAAATTTTAGGAATAATCTCTAAGTTTTATTTTCTTTATTAACGATTTTTATTTTCTGATAATCAATTCATCAGTTAAAATTATTACATGACACATTGATATTTCCATTCCCATTACGCGAGTTAAAAGAAAATTATCAATTATTTATAATTATAGATATTTATCCAAAATTTCATATTCGAAGAAAGTATCAATTATCTAAATTTTCCATTTTCCTTTTAATCAGTTATCATTTTTTTAAACTAAAATTGTTGGTAATTTTAGATATTTATGCAAGTTAAAAAAAAGTATACATTCTTATACCTCTTTTTATATATATTTTAAAAAAGATAAATGAAGGTACATTCATTAGGTCACTGCAACATCATACATTATTTTTTGGACGCTAATTCTAATGTCAAAAGAAATTATAGCTTGAACAAGATTTTTTAAAATTATGAATAAAAAATCTCGTAAATCTATATATATCTGTTTATTTTGTATTTATCTTTCTTTTTTAACCATGTCATTAGCCTTCTTTACAAAGATATAAAGAAAGAACTATCCCGTATTTCAACATTGATTTTGACTCAACGAATTATTTCCAATTTTTTTTTTCGGCCTTGTCGAAAGGAAATGGAAAATTTAAGGAAAAAAACTCAATGCACATGGTTGAAAATATTATATACATACATATATATATATACACGAGGTTAATGGGGTGCATAGTAATTTGTTATGCACTCAACGCAGAATGACTCAAATTTTTAATTAAATAAAATTTGAATCATTAATTTTTAAATTAATAATTTAAATCATGCATTGTATTGAGTGCATAATGAATTACTATTATATATATATATATAATTTTTTGGAATAAAAAATAATGCTCATGGATAGTAATCGCATCCCACATCTCGAATCAATTTCCTACGGTTCCCTGGGCTTCTATTGGAATTTGGAGGCAAGCCGAAAGGACTAAGGAATGCTTTCCACTTCCCTTCGCCTCCACCATCCCTTTCCTTCCACGACCACGACTCCTTTCGCATCTCCATCATCCGCCGCAAGACCTCGACCTCCTATGAAGAGCAGAGCAGTCGACGCCCGCAATCTCCACAAGTCGCCCCTCCGGCGGACGGCGATCGTCTTTCCCCTCAGGTTTCGCTGCTCCGTTCTCTCTCTCTTCTTCTCCTCAAACTTTTGGCTTCTTCTTCGTTGAACCGGTCTCGAAAGATGTGGCATTGTAAGGCAACAATGGCTTTGCAGGTTGTGGTTGGATGCTTGCGGCCATGTACTCATCTCCGGCATCTTCTTATTGTCTACCTTTTTTACTGTCAATCCTGTCGTCGCCGCGGGCGGCGGAGCCGTCGACGAGCTTCACACAAAGTTCGAGCATTCGTGCGAAGATGTCGCTGGATACTACCGCGAGGTCGAAGGGTTGGAAGGCGCGGCGCTGATGGAGAAGCTTAACTCCATCATCTCCCCTCATAAAGCACTGCCTTACAAAGAGGTGGATGCAAAATTTTCTCCTTGGATTATTTAGAAGTTTATTAACTTACTTGATTACTGGGCATAAGTGTAGGTGTGGGACGCGCTCAAGATTCTTGACGCAGCTGATGCCGATCACCCGGCATCCTCCTTGGACATGTAGTTCTGATTCCATGTGTTGCTGTGTATATATTTCTGATTCACAGTATTGAGATGGTTCAGAATGCTCATCAGCTGATACAGAAGTTTCTTTTCTTGTTGAAATCTTGTAAACAGAGTAGAAATCTACTCGCAAAGAACGGTGCCAAAATCATTAGCAGGAAAACCAGAGGGATGGAACAGTGAGTCATTATACTCTTCTCTTAAACATTCCTGGATAGATTATGTTTACTTTTACAATTTTCTTGACGCGTTGAATTGATTATAAGAAATCTGGTCAAAAGAGAGGCTAAAGAATAAGATAGTTATTGGTGTTTCTTCTTTACCATAATTACCATACTCCAAAAGTGGTTCATCTCTGTGCCTCTGGACAAGGCACGCCGACTAGATGACTGCGGAAAACCTCTTCTTGCAATCTTCGTGCAGTCCGTGACATGCTAATTCTTATGAACTCACTCATTATTATTTCAAATGGCATGCATTTAATGCAAAGTTTGATTCATCTACGCAAGCAACATCATTCATTGCAGGAGAACATTTATGGCCTCGTTCGTATGGATTAACAGATTCAGCATCTTTAACTGATTTGCACAATATAAGGCCTGCGGATGTCAATGGTGAGTTGGTCTTCAGATCAAATTGAAATGTCACTGTTCTAACACCAGAATTATTCTAATATAAAGATGGTGATTGAAAGAATTTGATGTTAACAATGGAATCATCTGTGTATGTCTAATACTAATTTTACTTAAGGCTTCAATTTCAGAAAAAAAACTACTACCTTAAATAAATTGGTTGTTCAATTTTATTTTATTTAGTAAAAGGCGAAAAAATGGTTTGATATGGTACCACATGCAATGTTGTATTAAATCTTCTATTCATGAATGTGAGTTTTGCTCATCTGTGCAGTCAACTCATCAAGGGGAAACAAGTACTATGGAGAATGCGGCGTTATGGAGTCTCACTGTTTGAGACCAGCAAACAAAGAAGCTGCTTCTGACACTGAAACAGACAAGGAAAGATGGGCTCCACCTCTCCAGGTTCATTTAATTTTGGATTTCTAATTGTGCTTAAGATTTCCGTGTGATGTTTGCCTTATACTTTGTATCTTTGGGACTTGATTACCCAGTTCAGTCATTCTGTCTATACCACAACAATTTACCAATTGATTTCTGTGCTGCTATAGTAATTTTAAAAATCAACAAATTTTGTGGATGATTAAGTTCTCAAACTTTTTCTTCAACAAAATAAATCAATACAATTTTTTTTGGCAAAAACCAAAGCTGCAATGTTGAAATTTATAAATTGAACCAGCTTTGTGTGGTGTTCAAATTCTAAAGTTGCTTAGGAGTCTGGTTTTTTTATTTTTTATTTTTTTGCAGTAAAACTAAAGCTAAATAACAAGTCTTCCTTGATAGTCATTACTGACCTATTTTGCCAGTCAGATAAAGATGTTTTTTCATAGATTGTCCTTTTTTTGTTACAAAGAAAGAAATCAGTAAAGTAATGTACACAAAGAGTGTTTGGCAATATGCTTCCTTTGAACATGTTTCATTTGGATCCAGGTGAGAGGGGATATTGCAAGATCATTAATGTACATGGCTGTATCTTATGGATTTCATCACCCTGATAGCAAGCCACATTTGCAGCTTTCCGATTCACCAAGCATTGGTAACTTGATGATGTTTAGCATGACTAAACTGCAATTCAATAAATTTGAGCATTCACTTTTAGAAAATATTACTTTTTCCACAAATCTATTTTGTGTAGCAAAACAGATTCACACATAATCCTTATTTGTGAAAAAAATTAATTAAGTCACTTTATCCTCATTGAAAGTTCTGTATAAATTTAATTTACATTGTAATATGTGTTGCTAATATAGTGCATTGCTCTCAACATTGGAATTGCACATATGCAAACTACAAGGGCCACCTACTGAATTTCGTCGACACATGTACAAATATGTTAAGAAAGTAGCAGTATTCAACATGCCCTCAATTCACATGAAGTTCTCTTTGCACCCTACTAGCTAGATGTTCATAATTGAACATTATCCCTGTTCTTTATGGAATATCCTTAAGGAATTAGTTCCCTCAAGATCATGATGTGCTACTTTCTTATAGAACGCAGTGAAATGGGCCTCCTCTCTACATTACTGAAATGGAATGAAGTCGATCCACCTTCAAGAGCGGAAAGCTTGAGAAATGAAAGAATATGCAAGTTATACCAGCACAATAGAAACCCTTTCATTGATCATCCAGAGTATGCCAATCTCATTTGGAAGCAAGCCATTGCAAACAAACCAGCTACATTTACTCCTTCCATGGCAGCTTGGATCAATGAGCTCCATTATGACAACAAAGGCAAAGACCGAAATGAAGTATGTGAAAAGCAATTAGAATTCTCGCATTCGGGTCCGAATTATTTAACAAATATGTTTCCTTCTCATCATAAATATATGGATGTGCTGATTATTTATTTCGAAGTGTTATGAACTGACTTTCACACGTATTTGCTTACCGGATAGGATCTTACAATAACCGACTGATAATCTATGTCATTTCTTGCACAGGAAGAAGATAATCTCCACTTCGCATTGAGTGTAAATTATGTTTTCTTGGTTCCAAATTTTCTGTTAGCCAAGTTCACTGAAAGCTGATCTTAACATTCTCAAGGACATGCACATTCATCAAGATTGTGAACTGATATTGGGAACAGATTATAAAGAAATGGTTAATCTTAAAAGGGTTTCTCACACTTACTGCGTAGTAACCGAAATAAGATTAGATCAGACATCTTGGTTAATCTTAAAAGGGTTTTCTCACACTTACTGCATAGTAACCGAAACAAGATTAGATCAGACATCTTTCTGCATTTTCATTTCTCCAACAATAGAACTGTATGTTCTTTCATTCTTCCTTTCTTCTTTTACTTTTAGTAAATGAATTGTGTTCTTTTCTAGACCTCCTTCACAAAATTATCTTTGCTTAACCTCAGAGCAAAACGAGAAATATCTTATATTTATTTCACTTACCGAAGTTTCAAATAACTGTTGCACGTTGATGGTGCTTCTCTTTTACTATTGACATAACTTAATTTATTGCTCTCGTTTTGCAGTTCATTGAGGTTGTAGTAAGATCATCAACATATCCGGGTGAATTGCAGCTTGTATTCTACAATGGAGCCACTGGAAGAATGTATAGGTCATTGCCTTTAGGAGACAAGAAGTTGTTTACCATCAGCAGATATGGTTCAGGGTTTCTTATATATACTGCCTTCATCAATCTCCAGAATGGTCCTGCTGATGGCATAGCACTGATTTCAGGCAAAGGGAATCAATGTGAAGTACTCCAGTTTATATCTTATGAGGGTACCCTAAGAGCAAGGGATGGTCCAGTTGAAGGTGTGGAGTCTGTAGATATTATGGTGCAGGAAACAGAAGAGTCATCAGAGTATGATTCTTTAGGGTTGACAGGACAACGAATTGATGATTTTTCTTGGAAGCAGCTTAAAGGAAAGGCTACCCCACAAAAACCAAATGCAGGACAAATACTCTCATAATCTTTTCATGTAGTCAATGAAACACAATTGTAGAACATTGAAGCATTCTTGGTAGCAATTTATATCTTCATGCACTTGCAAGTGCCTTTAGAATTTATTTATTAATTCTATTTCAGCATAGTTTTACCGCGAAATGTGGCATCTTTCTTACATTGATAATATAACTCATTTACAAGAAGGAAACAAAATATTCAATATCCTTTAGAGCATAAGGTTGAATCAAAGAACCAGTTTACCTGCTTCTAACGTGCTTTTCCTTGTTCAGCCAAACAAGCACTCAGCAGGCAGGCCGCGAGGGAAGCGTCCAAAGTCGGTGCAGTAGTTGTAGATCATGTAGTTCTTCTGCACCCAGCTCATCTTCTGTTGGCTGCTCGAATCCAACTCCTGATTCCACCACTCGCTCTCGGTGGGATCCGAGTCATAGGCGCACCTGGAAGCCTTGGTCGCGACGCAGGCGTCGGCTTGGAAGTCCCTGTATGAGGCCTCGAAGGGGGCCTTCGTCCAGTCCGTCTTCACCCGCCCCCCTTGTGTCGCCCAGTCATCGGCGTTCCACAGACTCGTGTACACTCTCATGGGTTGGTTGTTTGGGAATGAGACTCCCCTTGACTCCATGTTCTTGAAATCTCTGATGGCTATGTCATCAACCAGGAAGCTGGAAGGAAGAATGATCAAACAATTTGCTTCTTCTTTTTTCTGTTTCCTTACAGATGTGTTATCATTGAATACTCACATTACGTGTCTGGGATTCCAGATGATGGAGTAGGTGTGGAAGTCCTCTGTTGGGTCGAACCAGAGTTTGAACTGCATCTCCCTGTCCCCCTTCCCCTGGGCGAACACATTGGTGTGGAGAGTGTAAGGGTTTCCACTGCTGTTGCCCAAGAACTCGAAGTCTATCTCGTCATGAGCTGATCCTTGAGAAGACAACTGCATGCATGCATATTTATAACTATGAAGAGGATTAAAGAAGTAGATAGAAGAAGAAGCAGCATTGCATGTTTGAAGAAGAGCTAATGAAACTGGAGTTTCTTTTTACAGTACATAGTACGTGGTGACGGTGCCAGCAGAGTTCCCGGGGACAAGCTTCATCTGCATGTCGATCCTGCCAAACAAGTACTCGTGCTTGGATTGGAACCCCGAGCCGCACCACTCATCGAGGGAGAGAGTAAGGAGGCGGCCGCCGTCCAGGACCTTGCCGCGGCCATCGCCCCAAGTGATGTCAACCTCCTCGTGGAAGTTGCCTGCAGAGGCAATGGCGACCAAAGAGGACAGAAGCAATACGATAGACCACATCAACGCCATGGGAGAGAGAGATACTTGTTGTCTTTTCCCCTGTTGGAGGAGGGAAAGATGAACAAGTATTAATGTGATGGAAAGATGGGAGAGGGGAGTTTTTGTACAGGCAGAAGATTGTTTGGATGGTTCTCCACATATGGGCTTGAAATAGATTCTATAAACAGAGGCACGGCCATTACTGGTTATTTTTAAGCTCTCCAGCTTTGCAACGTGAAGCAGAGGCATATGTTTGGAGATCCATCACCACGCCATGGACGTAAATGGAAGCGTTCAATTCTACGTACGACCAGCTCAGCTATCACAGCCTATATATGCATGCTAATATTAAGTTTGGTATTTGGATGAGGACCAGTACATACATTGATACATATCATTCACGTTGTGGTTTTTCTCTGTGCATGTCGATGCCTTTCTTTGGCTTCTCCCATTTTTGGGTCGATTCTTGCTGTGCTTATGTTCTATTTAGGTATATTCTAACGATAGTGATTCCCTTTTAATAAGATTGGGTTGTTTTTATCACGAATTATTTTCATAATCCTTAGCTTCGAACGTGTAAAATTGTTAAAGGCCGTCTATTTTTTAATGATGACTACAAAGTTCGAACATAGAGCTATTAATAACCAATGTCTAATGGGATTCCTTTTATTTCATTGACCAATTAAATAAAAACAAAAATAAATAGGACATGCATGAATGAATCTGGTATGCTTTGTTCTGGAATTATGTGATAGTATATCACAAAATTATCTTGGATTGATAGCACTGGTATCACATACTTTTAAGCATTTCTCTTCTAATTTTTCTTGTCAACAAAACGATAATTTTTCTAATCGATCAATATTTTTTCCTTTATTGTTATGAGGATATTTTTTTAAATAAATTTGAAAAATAACATAAACTGGTTACCATGATGCAACAGAAGATATCATGCATGTAAAAATACAACTTACATCTTTATGTCTCCTATTTGATTAGTTCAACCGTTCTATTTGTCAAACAAACTTTATTAAATTCATAACTAAATAGCCATCGCCAGACCACTATTCCTTAGTCATAAGTATCACTCACTAGTTAAAAAATATTAATTTGTTAAAAAAAATGAGGGTGCTTCCTACTTAATAAAGTAATACTATATTACCTAATTTTCCAATCATTAAATATTAAATTTACAATAAATATCAAATTTTCTTTTCTAACTTTATTTTCATCCATCAAAAATTTATTCAACGATTAAAAAATTAGGTAACATGATATTACCATATATCTTCATTGAACCCTTGTCAAAATAGAGCCTACGTCTACAATTTTGGAATTGATATTGTCGACACAAATAAATTGCAATAAGTATTTTTGAATTAAAATTACTAATGATTACTATATGCACAATCCTTTTCTTTTCTCCTTTTGTGAAGTTTCTTAATATAGCGTATGTAAAAGTTAATTTCCCCGGCTTTACACTTCGAGTTGAACCGTAATAAGTATCAACACATTATCATGTTTGATTATTAAATTTGTAACTACTACAAAGTGCAAAAATAAGTGCATATATGAATTTTATCATAAACACGGAAAAACAAATCATGTACATTTAAACATCTCGAACAAACGTGCGCCAGAGCGCTACTGCTTAAGGATATGCTCGATTTGTCGAACTAGAATAATTAATTAGCTATCAAATTTAAGTTGAAAAATGAATCGAGCGCAAAAGATTGAAAAAAAAAAGCATCAAATAACAAACTACACCACCCAGACTTTGACATAAAAAAGACGCTTTTACTAAATACCTTGTTGTCTAGATGGTAACTTAATCTAATCACTATGAGAAAATAGTGTAAAAACGAACCGTATAAAATATCGATTTTTCATTTCTCAATTTGAATTCAGTAAAGGGCAAGGTTTTCAAACTCGATAGTTTACATACACTCGTTTTACATCCGGTAAACTCGAGTAGTAAACTCGAGACGTAAACTCGTAAGTTTTATATACAAGCTTATAAACTAAAAAAATATTATATCTTAAGATCTTTTAATTATAAATATTTGTATCTAAGTATAAATAGTTTATAATTGATATTTTAATACCTCATATGTATAAAATAAAGCTCCTAATATATAATTTCATAACTTCTTTTCAATTATGTCCAAGTAATAAAATTGTCGAGTCTACGTGTGAAATCGATCGAGTCTACCTGATTCCATCCGATTCTACCGAGTTTACTCCGAATCTCCCGATTCTATCACCTAATCCGATTTTGAGTCAAATTCACTCGATTTTACATTCTAGAGTCTTAAACTCTACGATTCTACGAGTTAAACTCGTTGTTTTGAAAATCTTGGTAAAGGGGTAAAAACTGTAGATGAGTTAAGACAGCTTTTAGGTTCCGATGTTAAAATAGGACTTAGCAATATATTTGATACAAGTGATACTTTGATTATCTGGCGTGCGCTATCCAGGACAGTAGAAAAATATGTGGATAATTCAAAACTAATTTCACCAAATTGTTAGAAATATTTTTATCCTAAACCTTTACATCTGAGATCCTCCTTACATACATATATAAACATAAAATTATCCATCCGTGCACCATATTTCAACTTTGAAACGAATATCTTATCAAATTTTAGCCCAATCATTTTCTATTCTCATATAAGCTTTACTTTTCTCCCTCCCCTCAGTTAAACTTGATAAGTGGTACTGCCATATGCTTCAAAAGGGGTAAAACTATCATGTGTATTTCTACAAAAATGGGCATCCATGCTATATAAACAATGAGTAATAAACCAACACATAAAATTGAGACTAGAGCCGTAGAGGACATAAGAGCTTGCAGGATCATACACACAAAAAAGGAAAAACACATTCAATATCTACCAGAAAGATGCCAACATATATCACGGAAAAATTAACTTACATGTAAAATACTCAAATTCTTATTGACCCCAAGTACCATGAAGGGGAAGAAGGGAGAAAGAGACTTCTAAGAAATTATCATGAGTGTTATAAATAGCTTGGAAGGAAGAACTCTCGCGAGGGCTTTCTCTGTACACGACAAACTTTTTGTACCAGCTTTGGTTGCCAACATAGGATATCTACCAAACTTGGACAGCTCCATGATAATTGACAAAACTGGTTAAAAAACCCTATTCCTGCAAGCTTTGTTCATCATGCTCTGAATGGAAATCATCCTAACCATCGGAACCATTCTCATCCCCATCACTTTCTTGTTCATATATCTGATATTCAGCATCATCCAAGTCAGCACCTTGTGGAAAATCATTTTGCTTGATGCCGTCTCCTTTATTAAATGGAAAACCGCGCAATAACTCCTGAAGGTAGTCATTCTGGATGCCTTCTCGAATATTATCTGCTTAAATATAGGAAATTCTTGTCCTACACCTAATTATTTGGCAGTGTAGAATAACCAAAAAGAAACAAAGATTATAACTTCGTTCTCAGATTAAATATTGCTGCAAAATAGACTGCTTTGTCTCTTGATGACTATATGAAATAAGAGGATGAGACATAACTGATTGGTGTAATAGTTTCATCATGATTCCAAGGGAATAAAGAATAGACCTAAGTAATATACAATCGTATTAATATTGCTACAACAACACAGTAGCTAAAAGGTGGAAAGCTATGTTATGCATTCAATTTACATTCTCCACAAGGAACCTATGAAACAAATGAATACAAACATTAAGAATATCTGAAAGAAGTACATCCTAAGAGTCCAATAAAACAAAAATAATTGTGGAAGTTGAATATGAAAAATTATACAGACTTCATATTTTCAGCGTGATGTTGATCCCAAAATATATGAGGTGTATAAAGATGATTAGATGAAAATTAGAAGCATTTCTAATCATCCATAGGTCAGCTTCTGTTACATAAATAAATGTATTGCAGGACTTTTCATAACCAAGTTGAAGGAAAGTCATGTGAAAAGACTGACATTTGGAACATATAAAATAAGATTAAAGAAAGAGAAATTATGTTGCAGCATAATTAGTTTTGTCCCCTCAAGTTTTCTAACTTGATGAATTTGTCATATCTCTTGTACCAGAGCACCAGATCCAATAGATAACAAATGATAAGAATGAGATGAACTTGCAGAAGTAAATGACAACCAATGCCTTCGTGTGTAGATTCGCTTAACATGCTTACTGCTGTTATTATAATTGAGAATAGGTAGAAGAATTCATAAGAATGGTGCAGGTACAAGGTTATAGGCCAGAAGTTGTCCCCTACCAATTAAGATGAACAATTTGAAGAAAACACAAACCAAGTTCAAACTGTTGAATTTGTTCTATTAAAACTGTGATTCTTATTGTGACATAAGATAATTAAAGGTGATTCAATAGGGAAAAGAAATGCCACCAGAAGAAGAAATAAGTAAATCTGAAATGGCAAACTTTAACACCACTTTAGGTAGACAAACACTTGCCAGGAGAAATAAGAATACATATTTCCATACATATATTATAAGAAAGACAAGCCTCAAGGATACAATTGTTATTATCAACAGGGAATAAGCTGTCTTCATACACCTACAATAGCAACACACTATGGTCAGTATCACTTGAGAAAAAAGCTAATGACAAACATGACAAAAAAACAAGAGATAGGAGTAACATACCATAGGTGCAGGTTCGTGAACATCAAGTTCAACTTCCTCCTCTTCATCATCGTCAAGATCAGAACTGTCAGTCCCATCATGGTCCACAAGTTCAAGTTCACTAGAACCAGCAGTCGGAAGATCATCACAAGTATTAGAATCTGCGGACAATGAAGATTCAAGTGTCTTCACGTGAATTTTAATGTCAATGAAAACACCCAAGTTATTAGAAAGTCATCAGAAAAGTCTTTGAAAATTCACAGAACAAGCGGAGAAAAATAACCTCTATTTACAATTTGAACCTCCTTGTCTTCATTATCAAGCCTACTTGAAGCTTCCACCTTTTTATACCTCTCAAGAAGTTCGCGATTAAAATTTAAATATTCTGCAGCTCGATCAGGGTAAAGCAATAGAAACCTGATTTTCACTTGTAACATCAACATCCGAAGCATTGGCTCTGATAGCCAACCTGTTGAGTGCTACAAAATATTTGGTCAAGTTCTGCTCATGATTGAGGAACAAGTTCCTATAGTAATCTCTTTTATTTGCATCAGAATAACAAAACATTAAAACCAATCAAAAAAAGCAAAATGGAACAACATGATCAGATGTCATTGGTCAACCATGATGTAATATAAAAACCAACAACGCAATAAAATATCAAACTATCCAAGAAGCAGTATAAGGCAGTGGACTGATGTTAATTGAATAACATAATGCAGCATAATAGACCCATCATACTTTCTGATAAATATCAACTAACTCAGGGGAAAACTAACTTTGTAGAGGAAAAAGGCAGGACTTACTGTGCAGGTTGTCTGTGTTGTAGGTTTTTTCATTTCTAGTTGAATAAACTCGTCATCCAGTTCAAAAAGCTGTAAGCAGAGAAAAGTTTTAGAGGGCCAAACTTCAAATCGACAAATCTGCTTCCATGTTTGCTTTGACCTAGCAGCAACACAAATAAACATAAGGTTTCAAAAAGAATTCAATAAAATGGAATTTGGTTACAGATGCTTTTGACTACATGGAATGAGGTTACTATTAGCTAATTCAATAAAAGAAATAAAATAAGCTTTTCATAGAAATATGACACAGTAACTTATCATGAACTTACTGTTTGATCAATTTTGCAAGAAGTCAAGACACCAGTTTCTGAAGCAGATTGCCGAAAACATATGGGTAGAAGGATCTTGATTATTCCAACCAAGATTTTAAACTTGGAGTTAAATCTCATTATTACGTCAGTAAACTAGAGCCATAAACTCGTAGAGCTTATGTAAAATGTAATAAAGTATAATATATTTTATTGAAATCCTAAAAATTTCATGAATCATGGTACAATTTTAGGAGTCCACATACTATAGGCATAAATATCAAATTAATCATGATTTTTTGACACAATAAAATAAATCATGATTCATCATCCATAGTCCCATATATCATTCTCAAGAAAAATCCAAAAATCATCCAAACAAATTATATTCAGAAATGCTTCATAATAATACACAACTTTTACACAAAATAAACACACTATAAAGAAAGTCAATAATTTCATCGATAATGAGTATGTTGATAGCATAAACAAATTTTGTGAGACCAATATAACCAAATTGTTATTTTCTTAAAACCACCAGAATTATCCTGATCCGTTGGTACTAGCCACTAGGGGCAGCCTAAGTATCTTCATCAACATTAGCTCGCGCTGACTCTGACCCTAATAGTTTGACATTTGATAGAATCCAACCTGGCATTTGGAACATCTGCATACTACTCCATTTTCATACCATACATGTACATGCTAGTCCATAAATAAATGAGCTGTTCATGTGAGATCTATCCACTTCCTCAGCAAGAAATCTTATATTCAAAATGCTGAAAACAAATGTGCAATTTAACAGTCTCTACTCTATCACTAGATGATATGATTCCGGAAGCTGCCATATTTGGAGGTGTCATGAATTTAGCAACTGCCAAATTCGGACCTACCATATTTGAACCTACATATTTGAAGCTAATGAAGCACCTC
>LTAE01002197.1:1717-29262 GCA_001647135.1 Pontederia paniculata | reverse complement strand
GGCACGCGTTCTCAGCGTGCCAGCGCCCGTGCCGGGCCAGATCGGATTAATTATTAAATTCAATAAAAGAGTTCGACAAATATAATTTGAATACAGTTGATGAACTAAAAAAAATTAAAAAAATAATATAAATAATTATTTGAATTAGTGCATGTATCTTAAATTAAATAACTTTTTTATTTTAATAAATTTAATAATAATATAAATAAATAAATAAATAAATAAATAATTTAATAAATTATTAACTGATATAATTAAGAGTAATCACAATAATTAATAATAAAAATATTTGAAAATATACTTAAAAATAAAGTCTAATACACTAATAGTTACCGATAAGTATTGATATTTCAAAAGTCTAAAATATTGAATTTCAATTATTTATTGTCATTATTATTTATATTTACAAAGTAAGCATGTTTATTTAGTTAACACATTACACCCCCTATTATATACTTATTCTAAAAACATGCTAAACAATGCTTAAATCATACAAATTATCCCACGGTCACATATAATAATATAATACATTTTAACGCGAGTTAAGGCTGTTAACCATTACCAATCAAGATAATAAATCACATTAGAAACCACAATATTCACATGTAAATGAAATGGGGTTATTGGAGCTTTTTATAATAATAATAATAATAATAATAATAATAATAATAATAATAATAATAATTATAATAATAATAATTATAATAATAATAATAATTATAATTTTTTCGATGTCTAACTTTAAAATATAAATTTAAAAATTTAAGACCCTGCCATTTAATTGTTAGAGAAAATAACCTTAATAGTTATTATTGTTCTTAAATTGGTAAATATAAATCGTTGCCACACAGCCCACTAGCCACAATGGTGAGCACAGGGTTCGAACCCAACAAGCATCAATTCTACGACTGACGAGTAACGATACCTCATCCCTCTCACTCGCTATTTAAGCGGTAGTTCGCTGGAAACCCTAGCAATCCACTCTTGCACACATTTCAGGTGAGTCCGTGACCTTGCGGCGGAGTGAAGCGGCGGCGGAGGAGGAGGAGAGAAGGAGAAGAGGATGCCGGCGGGACACGGTCTCCGGGCGCGGACTCGCGATCTCTTCGCGCGTCCGTTCAGGAAGAAGGGTTACATCCCGCTGACAACGTACCTGCGCACGTACAAGATCGGCGACTACGTGGACGTCAAGGTGAACGGCGCCGTCCACAAGGGGATGCCGCACAAGTTCTACCACGGCCGCACCGGTCGCGTCTGGAACGTCACAAAGCGCGCCATCGGCGTCCAAGTCAACAAGCAGGTCCCATTTCTTCTCCTTCCTGCTTCTTCATGTTAAATTTGTATATATTTCTATAAATCTGTCTCTTTGGTTCTTGATTCGTTGCCCGATCTACTTATTAATACTTTTAGTCGTTTGTTTATTTTTGAGCTCTTCATGTACTATTTTTTGTTAGATTAATTATATTGATTACTGCTTGCTAGGGTTAATTTTGAATAGCCTCTGATAAGTGGTTGTTGGTTGTAAGTTTACTCAAGAACAACTGCTAGATTAATTCGATGTACACGAGATATACTAACGAGTATTTTTTATTTGTTTGGTTACTTATTTGCAATTTTGTGATCTAAATATACCATTTTACTCTCATTTATATGCATGAAGTGGAGAGTTTGCTTACTATTGTTGGTCTTAATTCTCATTTTGGGTTTGAAAGGATATTTAGGTAAACTTTACTGTTTGAATTGGATGCAGATTTTAGTATTAATAATCCAAAAATGAATGTCAACATAGTGTACTAGACATAGTATCCTAATAGTCATTGCTTATGCTATGGTCTTATTGCAACTGGTTTAATTGTTCTATGAATTTTACAAACTATGCTATTTAAATTTTTATTTTTTGAACTGTTAATTTCTGCTGTGAAAGTGAGATCACGGGAACTAGCATGTCATTCTAGAATACTAATTCATTATTACCCATTGTGCAATACTGTTGCAATATTTGTCATTTGGGTCTTTCAACATGTTTTTTCCTAATAGTCATTTGAGTTTGTTATCATACTTGTTTAGCATGTTTTTTTTCCTGTTCTTATTGTAATAGTTTTAACTTGTTATTTCCTAACACCTCATTTTTTGTGATTTATGCTTAATCTTCGTATCAAGTGTTGTTACTAAATGTCATGGTTGATATACACGCACAAATACAACATTTCTGTGTCAACCACTATGCTCACCAATTTGCAATGACTTTGTATTGGAGATTTGCAATTGTGTATAACTAATATTTATGATTTATGAGTGTAGTTTTTTTTTTCCATACATGATTGCAACTTAAATTCATGTTGATGATTAGATGTTGCTATGTTAGGTTGGCAATCGTATCATCAGGAAGAGAATCCATGTTCGTGTGGAGCACGTCCAACCTTCAAGGTGCGAAGAGGACTTCCGTCTCAGGGTGAAGAAAAATGACCAGCTTAAGGCTGAAGCAAAAGCTCGTGGTGAGATCATCAGCACTAAGCGCCAGCCAGAGGGTCCTAAGCCTGGTTTCATGGTTGAAGGTGCTACATTGGAGACGGTTACACCAATTCCTTACGATGTGGTCAATGATCTCAAGGGTGGTTATTAATTTCATAAGCTGTTCAATTCTCCAACCAATATTGTTCTGTTGTTTAATTTGGGGTTTTGTTGATCATTTTGTTATTCAAACTATCATAGAATTTCAACATTATTACCTGTACTGTTGTTCTGACAGTGTTTCTTATGGAACCTACTTTTCATCTGGAAACAAATATCCATGTAGCTTCGTTCTTAATGGAGTTTTTTTTGCATTTGAATCAATTCAGATGGTTTAGAACTTTAGATGAAAACATGCCATACATTTGGACTTTGAGCCTGCGGTATATGCAAAACATAATGATTGCTTCCGTCTGATCTGGATTGAGCTTAAGATGTTTTTAATGTCCAAACATTTTGATTATTTATTCCAAAAGCTGAAATAATCTTCATTATTTCGTTGATTTTTCCTTATTGGTTGCATCTTGTACTTAGAAGACTCGTTCTGAAATAGCACAAATTCATTTTATTGTTGATAAAAAAAGAGTTAAATTTGAAAAAAAAAACTAGTTACATTTTTACAAATAGAAAATTATTTTTCTCATCATTGTCTTTCATGTTTAAAAGTCATATAAAAAAAGAATAAATTATTTTTCAAAAACTCACTTTTTATAAAAATATTTTTTCTTAAATAAAATCAAAGTATTTCGATTCTCGGGTATAAGTGGATTTCTTGGTTGACGGAATAGTTGTTGTGTTGTGCCGTGTAGGGCCTTATTCTCTCTTGGTATTTATGTTACAAGAAATCTCCTGCTCTCAAAGTTGGATCATAAGGTTAAACTTTTTGGCCATCACATTCAGTTATCTCTGCTTTAGTGAATATCATCATTTCCAGTCCCTTGGTCTGTAGTTGCCCATTGGGATAACATTTGAGGTTTATACATGTACCTTGTTTAGGAGATTTTCTATTTGTTTTTCTTTTCGTTTATTTCTCTATGTTATCAGGCAAGGCCCTATAACAATTTGGATTACTACCTTGTATTGATCTTTGCCTTGGATTTAACAATGATTCGAAAATCTACCATTCAATGCCAAAGATCATTTGAAACGAGAGGAATCGTAGTTTTTTACTTGTTAAGTTCAGGCTTCACAACATATCTCTGATTTTGCGTTATGTTTCATCTTCTAGTTTTCTTTTAACCATATGAGTTGGAAATCGTCAAAACTGATTCAATATGGTAGCTGTCTAGTTTCATGTATTCTCTTTAATGTTTTGCTTCTAGATCATACCTTAAAAAACCAGCTCAATTTTTATTATTCTTGTGTAGATATGCGAGGCACTTTAAGATGAGATGCCCTCGACATAGGATCCATCTATTGGATGGATGATTAGGTGCGATCAAGAAATTTACATTGCCCTGATTTATGTAATTTGCATAATTAAAAGCTATTCTGAATTATTCGGCATATAAATTTATCATTGAACCAAAGGTTTAATTCCTCGTAAAGAAGTTATCTTGATAAGTCCACGCAGGCATGTGCCTTGACAAGTCACACCACAACAAGTATTTCCTGCTCTTTGAACACTTAAACTTCCAAATACTCTGCGAAGACCATGACAATCGAGGCACATGTATGCCATCTTAGAAGCTGCACCAATAAATATTTCTAGAAAGTTTAGCTGATTTCTAATATGAACAGCGGCATATGGGCTGCAATGGGTCATACTTGAAACCCCGTTTGCTGATATAGAAGCCTAATCCAAGAATTCTTCCCAACATGACTCTTCAGCTCTGTCGGGGCCTCACATCCAACTCTCGACTCTATCAGACAATTGGAACTTAAGATGTGTGTCAAATTTACAGTGTTTAATTTCAATGTAAGCATGGGACAATTTCGGATTATATTCTCCAAAAACTTTATGCATACATTTTGGTAAGATAACATTTGGACATGGACAGCCTATAATTGAGTGGCTAATTGTAAACAAAAATATATGATTGCATGTTTCAAGACAGTATTAAATTGGCGAGAATGAAAGCTAACAGTTTTGTAGTAGGTTCTATGACAACGTTTCCTCACCTATAGCCGCTTTATATGACCCGGTTTGAGTGGCCTTAATTTGAAGCATTCATTGGAGCCTTGCATGGATAGGTCTGACCAATGAAAAGTCAGTGGTTAGAAGTAAACTACAAGATAAATCGCACAAAACTTATTACAAAGAAACACACGCAAGCACATAAATCACAAATCTGTTTGGATTTATTCATGGATTTAGGCATTGATTGATCTTTTTTTTTCTGGGCCATGCAAATGGATGCATGATATATAATTAGCGTTGCAATTAGGTGAGTTCTTGTGTGTCCCATGAACATTTTTTTTTCCAAATCTTTGAAGGTAACCACATGACGTGATAGACAGTTATGAGGAAAGTTTATATTATGACATTAATCCTTCGCACTCCAAGGTGCAGACACAATTAATGTTGGTAGCTGGAAATTAGTTCGCAAGTGGCTTAGGCATCAAAGCCATGACCAGAGACAGCGAGACAGTGCTGTTATTTCTGGGTTCGTGTGGGGTTCCTTTTTGGTGCGAGTCAGGTGGGATTGTGGGCATCATCTCTCTCTCTCTCTCTCTCTCTCTCTCTCTCTCTCTCTCTCTCTCTCTCCATTTTTCTCACTACACAATATATAATACACATCAGATATCCACTGAACAGTAGCCTATGTGCATGATCAATTTGAAGGTGCCGAGTACCATAACAACACATCAGTGGAGCTTGCTATTCCCACTCAAATTTAGGCCTCATAAAGAGCCCCTCCTTTTAAAAGGAGAAAGCTGTGTCTTTGTTCTCCTTGAGTAAATTATTCTCCCCTCCACAAGGGGACATGAGATAAGTCCCAAGGGACCAAGATTACATTGTTGCCTTTCAACCTCCCCTCCTCCTTTTGGAGAGCATATGTGCTTAAAATCACTTTGGCAATGCCATTGTGTGTGGTGACTTGTGGAGGCCAAGGAAGAGGAGGTGTAAGGAGGAGGGTGGAGCTAAATGACACCCTATGGCTCCATGAGTGGACAACCATCTGCTACAATTGAACAGTCCTTTAATTTAAAGGACTTTGGAATTATGTTTGGTCTCTCTAACTTCTCCTTTCTCTTTCCTCAGCCCTTGGCAACAACTGCATGAGAGAGCATGACAGGCTTTATGGGGCAAGTCAACATAAAAGTTGTAGGGCAGGCTTTATAAAGGGGCGAGCTTTACAAAAAAAAGGGGGACCATTCCTTGAGCAAAAAATTCACAAAGATAAGAAAAACATGTAGCTGCCTTGGGGGGCCATGGTTTATGGTGCTTGATGATTGTATAGAACTCTATGAAACCCTCTTCCACTTTTCCCTACCCCTCCCTTGTGATGATTAAGCTGTGAGCATCATGGTACTGGAATCAGATGTCCCCTACTTCATGTCATGATCCTTGAGTAGGTTTTGGCTTTCTTTCTGAAGACAGACTTAACTGCCTCTGTAGAAGAAAATGCAAGTGT
Organism: Pontederia paniculata; assembly: GCA_001647135.1. Lineage (NCBI taxonomy): Eukaryota > Viridiplantae > Streptophyta > Magnoliopsida > Commelinales > Pontederiaceae > Pontederia > Pontederia paniculata. The sequence continues at coordinate 23,173 of LTAE01002197.1, read as the reverse complement.
TAAGAACCCCCAAAATGTGCATTTTAAAACAGTATCTCAAATTCTCATAACAATAATAAGAACACATATGCTCAGATTTTCATATCAAAGTTTAAGGGAATAATTTGAGACAGGTTTTGTAACTTTTTAGCATTACAAAGTGATACTGATACAGGTACAGGTGTGCTCATAGATTTATGTCTACATGGTACAACAGCCATAATGCATGTGTGAGAATCTCATCAAATGCACCTACCTTTTTAGCAGTTAATGGAGTATCTTTGCAAAGTGAGATTTGTTCAACTTTATCAGCTAAGAAAGGGAGCCTCCTACTTTGAATCTTATGCCTTCCTACCTCAAGGATGTCCAATAAAATAATTTATTAGCTATGACTTCCAGAAAGGGGTAATTGTAAGATAGATATATGTAGCTGATGCACAGTACCATTATATTTATACATGTATAAATATGTACAAACATACATTAATATCATTAACTTTAGTCAATTGTTTTCGACATGCTTATCGAGTATGATGACAAGCAATTATTTTGTCCTAATCAAAACTTGGTCATGGGATAAAGACATCTCGTACACGTGCACAGATGCACTTGCTTAATCTAATTTCTCAATCCAACTTTGTGAGCAATATTATACACACACATAAATATATTATAATTGTTACTTTGTTGACCCAATCACTTCACACAAAACTATCCAAGATACTTCAGGTTATGTCGACATATCCTTGTCCACATATTACAAAAAAAGTTCAAAAACAAAGCTCAAGAGGGGGCGCTGACTGCTGAGAAATTACAGAAAAGCTTCTCAAGGAATAAGAATATATTCTAAAAAGCAAAGTTGAGTTTTCTTATTCCAACTTTATATTATATTTTGTGACAAATCTATCAACATGGGAACAATTATATATGATCCTGCAGTTATGTAGATGTTAAGAAGCTGATCTATAGCAGTTTTATCTTGTGAATTGCAGACTACTTTAATCTCTTATTGTTGATAATTTAGGTTTGAATGTTTATACATGTTAGGAAAAGATCATTAATTAAAGCAATTATAGTGGGAAAAAAAGAGTCAGTGAAGATTGAACCATAGCTTTGAATGGAATCCTATGGTCATGCAGTGGCAGCATAAGTTTAGATGCTGAAACTGACAATTAACTACATTGGCAATATTCCTTCAGAAAAAAGTTCTAAGTGGGCATTCCTTTGTTGTCTCTTGCATGTCTCACTCAATGGTTTGGCACACAAGCAATATGGTGGTGCATGGTCAATAACTTTGATGGCCATGACTGCACCCGGAAAGGAATACTTTGAACTTGTGCTAGATATCATTGGGAAGTGCATCTTTTTCATTTTCTCCAATGAACAACACTGTGGAAGCAAGAATATAGTGGAGAGCAAAGCAAAGTGTAATTAAAATAGGTAAAGTCCAGGGGATTGACCCAATATATTAAAGTTGTCCACTCCAGGGCATGATAGCATGGCTCATGGTGGATTAGGACATACTAAAATCATAAGTGGACAAAGAGGATCAGCTTACCAAGGTAAACATGCTTTGTTATGTCCTTGCAGGGTATGGACCAGATTCATTCTTAGCAAAATGTGCTGGTGCTTTAACCACAAATTTGGATCAGACCCAATTTATTGTCCTTGAAGGTTTCTGATTAATAATTTTTTTTGTAGCTCAACCATCCTGCACAGGCTGTTTTCTGTACCAATTCTTATGACACCGCCATTAGATAAGTTTGGACTTTTTATGCAACTATCAAACAAATGGATGGATGTCCATTTCTCATGTTGCAGATAGTGATATGACTGGAGCAATGCATGGGGACTCTGTTCTTTGTTTATTCAGCAGTCCTTTGACTACAGAACGATACAGCAAAGAGTTACATCGTAGGCATATTGGAGCAATAACCCATTTCTCTCATCTCAGCCATTTTTTCTTCCTGTTCTTGCCATTCACTTGTGCACTTCAGATGCAAAAATGGCGCACACAACACACACTGGAATTGATCATTGATCAAATACCTCATCATCCTGAAGACTTTGAGATGTGATCACGTTAGAAGACAACTTTCTGTTAAAAAAAATCCAGAGGCTAAAACTTACGTAAGACTAAGAAATGAAGCACAAGAGTAACTGAGATATTTACCAGGCGTTACAGGGGATGAGATCCAAACTTGATGACAGAGGCCATGAACAGGAGTTTGGATCAGATCAGGTGGACATGATGTCAGGTTGTTGGGGGCGTGGATGATGTGGGCGTGTCGTGGCCTTCCCCACGGCGCCTTCATGTATCGAACGCGGAAGGGAGGAGGGCGAACAGGCAGCTCTGCACAGCACACAACCCTCATGATGCATGGCGGGGTCCCTGAACAGCACAAGAAAACGCACTCATAGTTTCCTAAGAAAAAAAAAACACTCACACACACACGCACCATGCATGATACACTCCGCCACTCGAAAAGGACATAGAATGATGGATATTGCGGATTAAACTTTTTTTTTGTTGCTTCCACCAATTGGAATGCTATCTAAACTTTACAACCAAGTTCCTTTCTTTTTATATGCATTCAAACTCAAAAGTCTACTGCAACACCAATCTCTTGCTTTTCTTTTTTTATATGTCAAGGTGGTGGATGCAAATTGTGGTTGAGAATGATGTTTGAGATATTAACTTAAACAAAAAGAAAACTTGATCAAAGTGTAAGTTCTTCTTTTTTTATTTTTAAAAAAAGAGATGGATAGGGTTTCAAGCGGTTGATCTTTCAAGTGACATTCTTGAAGTTGGAACTTGAGATTTTCTCTTCTCCATATTCAATCTGCTGTCAACCAAATAGGTGCAAGTTTGTTTGATAATAGATGCTTGGGTGGCATTTTATTTTTTTTTTAAAGACAATTAAGTATTAGTGTTGCAATGATAACTGTTTAATAAGATATTAATCCACTGAATATAATAAAGACCCAAAGGCACATAACTTTTCTTTTAATTTAATATCCAAGGTACATCATGAATGAACTGGTAGAGTTGTATTTTACCAATCAAAGGCAGTGTTCAATAATAATATAATAACTTTGATTAATTGGTTTAGGCATGAACCAGTCCAAGTCTATCAATCAGGTGAAACCAAGGAGTTGGACAGATTTCTTTTTTAGTTCACTAAATTTTATGCTTAGCATGTAATTTTCGTATATAGTCTCTCAACTTTGTCTATATCCCACTTTGATTATCGAATTTTAGTTTGTAATAAATTGATCCCTTAACTTTGCAACTTGCTCATCGAAAGTTTCTTCATCTAAGATAGTAAATTTTTCAGATTTTCACTCCACGTGGTAAAGCCACGTAAGTAAAAAAAATAAAAATATTGACGTGGAATTTAAATATTTTTTGAATAGTTCCTTAACTTTACTCGATTCACATCTTAATCCCCTAACTTTAAATTGTAACCAAACGATCCCCTAATTTTTGTTTATAACTAAATGATCCCTCAACTTTATAATACGTTCACCGAAGGTCCCTTTTTATCAAATTTGATTTATCTTTTTTTTGTCCATGTGAGAATGCAAACATTAATATTTTTTGTGAGTATGTTGTTGTATGTATATGTGAGAATAACATGAACATATAGAATATTTTAGTTTTCATCTCATGCAAAAGTAAATTATTTTTATAAATTTCATCAAAAAAAGAAGGTCAACAGCCATCAAAGTTTGAGAGGAAGATGCACGTACTGGTGAAATGTGATGACGGTCGATATCCATTTTTTGAATAAAAAATATAAAAACCACTCTTATAGGAGATGAAAAATAATAATATTTATCGTGTTGACGTATTCTCACGAATACATATAATAGCGCAGATGTAAAAAATATTAATTTTCATATTCTCACATGGATAAAAAATTGATAAATCATTATTTTTATATAAAAGAGACTTTCGGTGAACGTATTATAAAGTTGAGGGACCATTTAGTTATAAACTAAAATTAGGGGACCGTTTGATTAATATTTAAAGTTAAGATACCAAAATGAAAACTGAGTAAAGTTAAGTAATTATTAAAAAAATATTTAAATTTCATGTTAATATTTTTATTTTTTACTTACGTGATTTTATCACGTTGAGTGAAAATCAGAAGAATCTGCTATCTTAGGTGAAGGGATTTTCGACGAGCAAGTTGCAAAGTTAAGGGATCGGTTTGTTACAAACTAAAATTCGAGAATCAAAGTGGGATCCGAACAAAGTTAAAGGATTATAAACGAAAATTACTCTAAGTTGTAAGTAGTATATATTAACTGCTACACGTCATCTGATCATAAAACTGCAACAAGAATTTGCAAGGCAGTCTCAATCATTTCTGAGCTCTTCTGCAAAGTTTTTGAAGAGTATTTCTAGCAACTACAGGAAGCTCTCAAGATGAATTCTGATGAAGACCTGTACCGACCAAAAGAGGTAACCTTGATTGGGTTTAATTTGCATAGGATAGACTTTTCTTCAATAAAATCATATAGAAAACTATAATGCTTAATTCCTGCCATGAACACAAGACACACACACTCCCTGTAATATGTAATGTTTGATTTTTGGGATGGTTTTGTATGCATTTGCCCTTTTGCTTAATCGAGTACATATACAAGCTACATATCACTACACGTAAGCGCACTACACGTGATTTCTTTTGCTTTGTTAAACTAAATTAAAATTAATTAAAGGATGACTACTTGCTAAACAGTTATGGAAATTTAGCTTTTTTTTTGGGGAAATTAGGAAGCTTAAAATTTGGTTAACAGGGAACTTTCCTCTCTTTCTGTTTGCTAATTAAAATTTTCTTTTAATTTTCTATTATCAGTTCCATTTCTTCACACTTCAATCCATTTGAGATGATTATTTCCTTGTATCTGATCAATCTCTTGGCTTGCGATTGGGCAAGTCGCGGGGTCCATGCCTATGCCAACATGCAGATAGCTATAAACTTGTATTCCGTCACCATCAGGATCTGGCGAGGCCGTGGGTCATCTGCCAGACTGCCATCGAAGCAAATATGACATAATTTTCTTTCTATTTAAATAGCAAGTTAAAATATATGTATTTTTTAAATTTAATGAGGATATATTCTATCATTTAGATAATTAAAAATAAATAATTTGATTCATATTTTTTATTTACTTTTATCAATCACAAATCTCAAATTCGATAATCTAAATAATAAAAATTTACTAAATAGGATATATTTTCATTATTTTTTTTATTATATACTTGTATTTGAAATTTTGAGACAAAAAATCTCATGATTTTTTTTTGGACAACTCATATTATTATTTACCGACATTTTTGTAATTGCAAAACATAAATTGTTTTTTTCATGAGATGATTTGACGCCTGTTAATAAATTATAACTTAGCAATTAGCAGTGACATCGAATTAAATGGACATCATTTTCTAAATACAGATTTACGGGTTTGGAGTTTTAATTATGTTCGGCCCCAGAGCTCTATGTCAATTAAACTTCTAAAAATTCGCTATTCATGTAATTTATTAGTGTGTGCTATCATAATTGATCTTAGCTTTAGCATACAAAATTGTTCATCTGCTTTTTTTGTTAGATTAATTATATTTAATGCGATACAAATTAATTCAATGTACGTTAATGTTAATTTTCGTATGTAAACTTTAATAATAACAATGGATAGGTTGATTACATTGACCATAAATTTGCAATAAGAGTTATGAACATTGTAAGTGTATCTAGTATTATGTTTAGTTAGATCTTAAGGTCCATTTGGTTTCAAATCCATTGTTGGATTAATTTTTTTAACCCATCACATAATCCCTGAAATGTTAATTTAATAAAAATATTTTATTCTTGACTAACTGACCGGAGAATGTAAAATTTCAACATTTTTTTCATCATTCAATATTAAATATTGTGAGCAAAGTTGTCAAGACCGACAAGAATGATAGAATCGAAAAATCATTAGATCGAATTAAAATTCTTATCGGACTATCTCTACCTATGTTTTAACCTAATCAATTGGTCAATTCATAAGATCTTATTTATAAATAAAAATATATATGTATTAATACATGTATCCAATAATTTGTTAAATATATTTTAATAGGTGTTTACATTTGTTATTATTTTTGTCACTTTAAAAATATTATATACTTAAAAATAAAGTTCGATAAATATAATGTAATATATTATTACTTTAATTTATATTTTCTAAAGAGAAAATAATATATATATATTAATTTATTTAAATAGTGCCATTAATAATAACATATATCCAATCAAATGTTTCTTAAATGATTTTAACATTTATTTTTTCACTTTTTTGCTTTAGATTTTTAAAAATACAATGTAATATATTTTTAATAGAAAGTATGAAAAATAGAAAAAAATATTTATACTAATATAGTTGAATCAATAATAAGAATTCGATCCTTTTATTAAATCGAGATCGTTGATTTTTGATAGGACGTAAGATCGCACGACCTTACAAGCAATATCACGATCTGAGTCCATATTTAAACGATTTGATTATAAAAGTGAAGTATGTTATTTTAATCATAATTTTATTTCTCAATCAAGTAAGTATTAAAAACTTAAAACAATGAAAATTATTTATTGGCAATATTTTTGGAATTAGTATTATTTAAATTAGTTTTTTAAAACAAAAATGCTCCGATTGAGTAAAAAGTATTATTGAAACATGGATAATTGTTGGAGCACGAAAATAAGATAACAAGTTCAATCGTTCTCATAAAATTACTCCTCATTTTTATGTTTAAAATGAATATAAATTTTTTATGATAATTCTATCTCTGATAATTATAGGATACGGAATAAAATTAAGTGTTTGCAATTTGTTCCATAATATCCCAATACGACAAGTAAAATGTGACACAGAAGTTCCGTTAAAAAAAAGAATCCTATTGACTCATTCTAAACAATTCTCTGATCTGAAAAACTAAAACACTAAAACATATCTTAAGGACCTAAAAAATGTACGTAATTTACTACCAATGAGAGGGATATCCACGTGATATCATATCATTGACTTCTCTAAAGCACCCGTTGCAATCAAAATGTCAAAAACTCACTAATATTTATTTGAAAACTAAATCATGATATTAAATAAATATTAGTCTTAAACTTCTTTTATCATGAGTGATTCCACCATAAAATTTCTTCGTCAAAGAGATTAATTGATATTTAGTGATTATTAATGCTGACTAATTTGGTGAGATATTATTTTAAACTTTACATATTTGTAAAAAAATCCAAACTGCCAACTCAGACTCATCAATCAACTAATTAATTATAAACAAAATAATATAAAATATCATTAATATTATATAAATAATGAGAGCAAAGTCAAAACGCCAAAACTACATTATAAAGTCCTCTTAAGCATATCCCTTTTGCAGTAAATAAAAAGTATATTAATTCTCCACCTCCTCCCCCTTCCTCCACTTCTTCCTCTTCCTATTTTTCCAAAGGCTGCTGCAAAGGTCAATACTATCGCCCTTGATCTCATCTCTAATGGCGGCTGTAGGAGACCAAATCTGTAGCTTCCCCTTCCCAGTTCGCTGCTCTGACCAGTCTCCACCCACCGCTAACTCCAAAACCGAGGGTTTGTATCTTCCTCTATTCCTTACCTCCATCTGTCAACCATAGTTTTTAGCTACAAACCCATTCCCAAATCCAAGTAAAAGAAGAGGCTTTTGCAAGCAAACTCTTCCAAAATCCGATCTTTTTGGTCATAGGAGCCGTAAGCTAGAAACAAAGCGGCGCCTTTAAGAGGTTCGTTGTAGTTTTGAAGGGAAAAAGACGGAAGTTCTCCAGATTCTGCTTTGAATCCGATCTTTTGCGAAAAGGAGGCGTTTTGATCGATTTTGTTACGAGGTTCTGTTGAAGAAAGGGTTGGAGAAAGAAAGGAGAGCGGAAAGGGAGAATGGGGAGTACGTGGAGGAAGGCGAAGCGGGCGCTGGGTCTGAACCTGTGTGTCTACATCCCTCCAGACGACGACGTTGAACCCAGCGGCAACTTGCGTTCCGGGTCTTCCGCCGCCAGCCGGAGGGTTTCGGACGCTGCTTCTGGCCCAGCGGCTGCCTCCCCGACGGGTTCGGTCTCGTCACAGGAGTACCGCGTGCTGATGCCTACGACGCCCATCCCAACCTCCGGTGGTCTCCGGCTCTCGAAATCTGGAAGCAGATCCTCCAAGGTTCAACCTTTTGGTGTCTCTTCTGTTTGGTTTATTGTCTAATCGGTCGATCTTATTTTTCTCACATGATTTCTATTAGTTTTCTTATATCCTTCCAAAATAATATTCTTTCTTTACATCTTAAAATGATAATATTTCCTGATAGAAATGCCGCTAGTTATCTATTTTCATAAATACTTGTGTTATTTTGGCCGCTGTTCTTTTCCGTAATCATGATTTCTTATGCAAAAAAAATCTCTCTATACTCTTCTTTTTATTTATCAGTTTACTCATACAAAGGGAGTACAATCTCTCATCTCGTCTTCTGATGCAAAAAGAAAAAAAATAGTCCTCTGATTTATGAGAAAGTTTCTTCCTTTGATTATAAACACCAATGTTTCATCTCAAGTCATGAAAAAAAAGATCCCTTTTTGTTCTTGTTTCTTCTCTTTTTACAATGCCTGTTTGGTGATTGATCCACTGACAAACTTCCAAGTAATTTTATTGGAAGTAGTAATTTATTATGGATTTTGTTGGGCACATCAGTTAAAGCTTCACCAAATTAGTCTGTTGTCCTGTTAGTTGACCCTTGGGTATAATCAATTGCAATATGATTAAAACGAGGATCTAAGTGTTGTTTTCTTTGTCATCTAGTTACAATATATAATCATAAGAAACTACTGCTATAAAAAATAAGGCACTAGTCAAATATGTGGGCTTCTAAATGTTTTTTCTTGACATTTGGTATGCTTGTGATGCTATGTTTTCACTAATATTTCATTAAGCTATTAGAAGACAGGAGGATCATGGGAACATGTGATTATGTTATTTGACAACTGTGGATGACTGTTCTAATTTGTACAGCTGTCTCGAAATGTTGTGGCCTGAATTGATATTTTGAAAGCAAACATATTTGATTTGTGCAACACAGCTGGAATGAATCTTTTTTTCCTATTTGATTCAGCATACTAACAGTTCTTAATATAACTGTATCTGTTGATTGATCCAGAAATTAAATTATTACCGTGGCCCTTGTTTAAGATATTGAAAATCTAATCTTAGGAAAATGTATTATACTCTTGTAAAACGTTATGACCTTAATACCCAGATTGGTTTTCCATTATTTTCCCGACCTGGGAGACAATGCTATTTCTTTGCATCCTAAATTTGGTTATTGATGCTTGAATATTCTTTTCATATTTCATTTAGATCCCCAATTCTATAATGCTTTTCTTTTCTAGTTCTTCTGTGGCGTCAATTTAAGTTCATAGTTCCATTTCTTGGGAAATATCAGAGGATTATCTCTTCTAGCATGAAACTTTAAGTATATTATCTGGGATGAAGCCGTGCATGAGAATCTTTTAGTATGTACAGATATCATGATATTTTAGACTAGCAAGATCATATTTTACGTTATTCTCTTTGCACATGCATTAATTTTGGTTCTGCTAAAATTTATGTTTACTCACAATTATCTGTCTTCTCCAGAAAACATGTGCTATATGTCTTGGGGCCATGAAGGCAGGGCATGGTCATGCCCTCTTCACTGCAGAATGCTCTCACACATTCCATTTCAATTGCATTACTTCAAATGTGAAGTTTGGGAATATTATCTGCCCAGTTTGCAGAGCCAAGTGGAAAGAGATACCCTTCCAGGGTCGTCCATCCTCTGAGCTACCCCATGGAAGAGCTAGAGTAAACCCAATCAACTTGCCACAGGATGATGGTCATATGACTGTTCTCCGCCGTCCTCCCCGTGCTAATTCAACTCGGCAACCACACCAGTTTACTTCATATTTCCATGCCTCAGAGCCTAGTACTTTCAATGATGATGAGCCTCTTGATCTGTTACCTGAAATGTCTACGGGCTTTCAACACAGATGTGCACATACAGCAGAGATACATACATATCCAGAATTTGCAGCTGTCCCACAGTCGGCCTTCCTAGATAACTTTTCAGTGCTGGTTCATCTGAAGGCCCCTCATAGTAGCATGATGAAGCATAGTCCTAGCAGTAATCTTAGTGGAAGTTCTGCAGTCCCGCAAAATTCTCGTGCCCCTATTGACCTGGTAACCGTGTTGGACATCAGTGGCAGCATGGCTGGCACAAAGTTGGCACTTCTCAAGCGTGCCATGGGATTTGTTATCCAAAACCTTGGGCCATCTGATCGGCTTTCAGTTATTGCTTTCTCATCAACTGCACGCAGGCTTTTTCACCTTCGGCGCATGTCTGAAGCTGGACGACAACAGGCATTACAAGCTGTTAACTCGCTAGTGTCTAGTGGTGGTACTAACATCGCTGAAGGTCTTCGCAAGGGTGCCAGGGTGATTGAAGAACGTAAACTGAAGAATTCAGTTTGTAGCATCATACTTCTATCTGATGGACAAGACACATATACCCTATCCTCTAATATCAATGGAAATCAGCGTTCACCACCGGATTACAAGTTATTAGTTCCATTCTCTATCCATATGTCCGCTACTCATCAGTTCCCAGTCCATACTTTTGGTTTTGGTGCAGACCATGACTCGGCTGCCATGCATGCCATCTCTGAACTCTCTGGTGGAACCTTTTCTTTCATTGAATCTGAAGTAGTAATTCAAGATGCTTTTGCACAATGCATTGGTGGACTTCTCAGTGTGGTTGTTCAAGAGATGCAGGTCTCTGTGGAATCTGTGCACCCTGCTGTTCATATATCCACAATCAAATCAGGAAGCTATACTAATCGGGTGTTAGATAATGCACGAACTGGATCTATAAATGTGGGCAATCTTTATGCTGATGAAGAAAGGGATTTTCTGATTTCTATCAATGTCCCACCAGCTGTCAATGACACTTTGTTGCTTAAGGTTGGCTGTGCCTATACAGACCCAGTCTCCAAGGAATCTGTTACTTTGGACTCCAAGGAAGTGAGGATTCAAAGACCCGAATTTGTCTCGACTCTATCTCCATCAATTGAAGTTGATCGCGAGAGAAACCGGGTCCAGGTTGCTGAGGCAATTTCAGAGGCAAAGACTGCTGCTGACCGAGGTGCGCTGTCGGAGGCAGTTGCAGTACTTGAAGAATGCCGTAAGAAACTGTTAGAGTCCCTGGCAGCACGATCTGGTGACCGACTTTGCTTGGCTCTTGATGCAGAGCTAAGAGAGATGCAGGAAAGGATGGCTAACCGTCAAACTTATGAGGTGTCTGGACGGGCATATGTGCTATCGGGCCTGAGCTCACATTCATGGCAAAGGGCAACAGCTCGTGGGGACTCGACGGATAGTACTACCCTTTTGCATGCCTATCAGACACCTTCCATGACTGACATGCTACAGCGATCCCAGACGTTTTACCCAGTATCCAGAGGTCCTACCCCACCTATTGCGCCTTCTAGGTCCCTCCCAGCACGGCGACATCCGCGTTAACCGAGTCAGGAAACCTCCTCAAAAAACATGGAAGGAAAGAATAATTCTTTTTAGTATTTTGATTTTGTACCCAACTTTTTTCTTGTTTCATGGTGGCGATTGGATATGGCTGCATACTAATGATCGGCCAACTTTGGGGGTGCACAGGAGAGTGGGGGCATATAAGGTGTATATGAATAATGGTGGGGATTGGATTCAAGGTGAAAGGTGTAGGTATCAGTGCAGGTGTTTTTTTTTTCTCTTTTGGGGCATTCTTTAGCTTCGTTCTTCCTTTAGGGTCATGGTGATGTACATAAGAGAAGGTTTTCCCTTGAAGGTAGTATAAAGTTTGTAATCTTCTAAAATGTTTGGGGGTTCATTCTTCTCTTGGATTCATATATCTAATATTTTTTTTTCATTTATTTTTGCAAGCAATGCCTTAACTTTGTGCCTTAACTGATATGCCTTGGATGGATAAACACAACATGTGTGCATGAAGTGTTCTGTATATTTGTACTAACGTTTATGACAGTCAATTGGTCCTGAATGTGCAAGATCTTATATTGTTTCTGTTTAAAAAGATTTGTGGCTTTGCTGCACTGCTTAAACATTTTTGGATGGTTCTTCTCTACTGGAACCAGTGGTTTCAAATTTTAAATTGTCTTAGTTTTCGGCAATGCTGACTGGATGCCCAATTTATTAACTTGTAAAGACCATAATTCTGTAAAATTTATATTAAAATTCCATGTTTACTAACATTAGTCATAACTTTTGTTTGTTATCCCAAAAAAGTCATTTCTTTAAAAATATTGTGTAGTATACTTCACGAGTTTTAAGGTTCTAGTAATTTCATTTCATATTTGATATATGAGTTTAATGTACTACTAAGCACTCGATGCTCATATTGATCATAATCTTATTTCTTCAATATATAATTAATATAAATTTTATAAATTATACAGAAAAATATTATTGAATGTATATTTGATGAATAACGTATGTTCAACATCTTTATTAAGCGTCAAGTACTTAGTAGGTAGATTAAACTCTATGTATAGTCAGCTACTCAATCCAGTAAATTTTTTTGAGCCATCCAGTTGTCATAAATATATAATAATTACAACTCTTTGTGTAGTAATTGAAAGAATGTCATTCCCAATACTGTAACAATAACATTCTCTTTTTTCAATTCAATTTTTAATACAATAAGAATCAATAATATTTGTAATTTCCATCCAAAAGATTCACGTAAAGAAAACCATTGATAAAAAGAACTTGTAGCACACTAATCAGAATTATTAAAAAATTCTAGTTTTAAAAAAATCAACACATCAGAATAAAAAAACTATAGTAATTTATCTTGATAAGAATCATAATAATTATGATCGTTTGTTATATGAATAAAAATTCACCTTAATAAAAACAAACACAGGAAAGATGATGTGTAGTCCACTCCACTCCATAACAAGCCCAATCAATGTCTGTTATCCCAATTTTAGTACTCTTCCTTGCGAGACTAATTGCTCCCCTACCTTTGCGCTATCTTTTATTTCTAAGAAAAATAAATACTTAAAACAGTAATTTCTAGAAGGTAATCTATTTTGATGTATCTAATATTGAAAATAGAAAAATTAATATTTTTTCCAATAATAACATTCTCAAATTTTATTTGTCTTCAAATAAAGACGTGAGTAATGACTAGTCTCTCAATTTATCAATCAAAACATTTGAATTTAAATTTTATTAATAAAATTGGTATACCTTTTTATTTTTTAATTTATACCTTTCCTTATGTCTCGACAAAATTAATTAACAGAAAATAAAAAAAAAAGTCATTTTCGTCAAATAAATGTAAATAACAATAGTAGATCTTTTGCCCTTTTATAAAATAAAGACTTTTTGCACCTCTCTTTTATGTTTTCATCAACGCTTTAATAAGAAAGAGTAGAAAACGTATGATCTTCTTTATGATTCGTGCCTTAGGTTCACCATTTTTGACGATGCGCGTCAGTGAGACGTCGAACTTTTGTCCAGATTCGGACGAGAGGCGCCGAGCAGCCGCCCTCGTTGCACCACCATCTGCGGCTTATCTCCCCGCGCCCAGACACGTAAACAGAGGTAAATAACCAAAGCAACGCCTTCCTCCTCCGCCAGCTCGCGCGTCTTCGTTAGGAAGCGGGAACATTTGCATCTGACCGCTAATTGTTTGCTTCAATGTCTTACAGAGGAAACCCGTGTCTCATTTCGAAGTGCAGATTTCTGGCGCCCTGCAATCTGCTTGCCAGAAATCCCCATCACTCTCTCAGAGTAACTGTTCGATTTTTGCATCTATCAAGTTGAAAATTTTCGTTTGGTCGATCTTGTTTGGCTTTTGTTGGATGGTGTGGTTGCTTGTTCCCAATTACTCCCTTCAGTGTTGTTAAGTTTTCTGCTCCTGTCGTGCAGAAATCCGTCGTTCCTCGGATTCATATCCGAGGACTTTTCGCGTCTTGGAATATGACAGCGGCTTGTGAGCCGCCGGTGGCTCGAGTGACCTCGCATGTCATACTGGGCTTGGACGGTACACTACTGAACACAGGTGCGCTTTCTTGTTGTTCTTTGCTTTGGTTTCGTTTTCATTTACATACATCATTTACAGCTAATTATCTTTCTGTTATCCTATTACTGCAATGATGTTATATTTCTTGTCGATGTTTGAAAACTTATGTTGTGGGCGTGTGCTATGATGTGGCAGATGGGATTGTGAATGAAGCGCTGAAGGTCTACTTGGCCAAGTATGGCAAGAATTGGGATACCAAGAAGGCTCGCAAAATTTTAGGGAAGACACCTTTCGAAGCTGCAAAAATAATCGTTGCAGATTGTGAGCTCCCTTGCACGGCAGAAGACTTCATTGCCGAAACTGATCCAATGTTCTCGGAGCAGTAATCTCTGCAGCATGTTCATTATCCTAGTCCTTTTTCTGCTAATAATAAATGTACATGGAGTCACATCTTATATTTTGTATTTCATTTCTGATGCTCTTCATTCAAGTTTGCTTGAATGATGCATTGCATTGTTTCTTGCCTCCTTGATCAATATTCTTGTTGCAAGTTTTGAGAAGCATAAGACAAGATAGTAACTGATTTCCAGAGACTTTAGAAATTTTATTTTAAATATTTGAAAATGCAATAAGTTGTTCATTTCTGGGATGTTGCTGAATTAGATGTGCAGTGAAGTAAATTCTGGTAGAAATTTAAGATCCTCTGGATAATGTGAGCATTAGATAGCATGAGTTTGGATGCAGTAGGTCACAAGTTGTATCTATCTTCTGATCATGTTACTTTTCTTGTGGTATTTACAAAGTTGTTATAATATTATTACCCATTTCTCCCTCCAAACAAAAAGAAAAGAGAAGAAGAAAAATACTTAGGGATAACTTCTAATAATTCATTTCAAATCCATCTCGGATAGGCCAGTCCAATAATTGTCAAGTTCCTGCAAAAATATAAATCATAAACAGTTCCTCCATGCACAAAGATCATCCTGCACACTGCAATTATAAGTTCCTAGCCTTTAGAGGGATATAGATGTCATAACCAACTGAGATTAGTGGGATTGAACGGTATGCACAAGCTGATTTTTTAAGAGATGTCAATTTTGGTTTTGTTCTTCCTGAAGTTAAGACATGCTGCACACCCTATGATATTTAATAAAATAGGATGACTGCATAAGAGTCTGTCATACTATTTTTTCTAAAAAAAAGATACATGTTGCACAAGAATAACAAAGTTCAAACTTTTTCATTATTACACTATCAACTGCTTTCAGTTTGTTCTTGCTATGTTTTCAGCAAGTAATGTTAATTATCAAGGATTGCTAACTAAAATTCATTCTGATGCAGGTGGTGCAATATTAAACCTCTTCCAGGTGCTAGTCGTTTGATTAATCATTTAAGGAGTAACTCTGTGCCAATGGCTTTGGCTTCCAACTCCCCAATATCCAATATAGAGGCAAAGATTTCTTTTCACAAAGGTATAATTTCTTAGATTACCTTATTAGTTGAACCTTTACATTCTCTGTCCTTTTTGAAGCTTTTGGTGTTCCTTGTTCTGACATGCAACTTATGTTACTTTTTTTGCTGAACTTAGGCTGGAAGGAATCATTTTCTGTTATCATTGGCAGCGATGAGGTTGACCGAGGAAAACCATCACCAGAAATGTGAGAAAATAATAGTATGGATGGCTTGCATTTAAAAGACAAATAATGATTTTGATGATAATGAAATATGTATGTGTTTTTGGTGTTGAAGATTCCTGGAAGCTGCCAAGAGAATGAACATTGATCCATCTAAATGCCTAGTGATTGAAGACTCGGTGTAAGTTCTGTAGTCTTGTCTTAATAACTGCAATCATAGACCTGTTCTTTTTTTTTTTAAAAAAAGCATAGACCTGTTTAGCTTGCATGCTATAATGCTATTTATATATATTCTGTCATTGATGCAAACTAACCCTAACCATAAACTAAATTATCCACTTAAATCTAAACTAAATTATCCACTTAAATCTAAACTAAATTATCCATTTAAATCTAAACTAAGTTATCCACTTAAGAGGAAAATAAACCAAAACAGAATTTTTATTCATCCAAGCATGCTTCTATTACAATCTTAGGGGGTTTATATAGAGTCTAAACTCCCATATAATCATAACATGGAAACCTAATTAAAAAGAAATTGAACAAAAGGCCTAAACTAAACTAATGGGCTAAAGGCCCATAAAATAAATACTAATGACTATATGGCTGAATGCCCATAAGCTTCTTCGTTCTACATCAGTCATGTTTTCTCTTTCACATGATACTTTGTAGTTTGGTTAGAAAGATAATTTATTCGTTAAACTCCTTTGAGCTACTCTTTAGCTGTCATGGATTGAAGAAGCTTCAATACTTGTCTATTGATCTTTTAATGAGCAAACAATTAGGTATTGATGCGAAAAATCACATGTGTAAAAATACTCGGCAAGTGTACCGATCGCTCAAGTAATAAAGAGTGAATACAGAGTTGTCGATCCCACAGAGACTAATGAAATTAAAATCCGAAATCTTATCTGAAAACTTGAAAATAGAAGTTTTAAAAGTTTGTTTTGAAAAGATAAGAAAAAGGAAAGATAAAAGAAAGAAAAGATAAAGATGCGATTAAAGTTTTTCAAAAGATAAATAGATAAATAGATTAGGGTGGTTGGAGATATAAATCTGTTTCACCACTGTTATCTTTTGGATATAATTAATAAAAATCTCTGAACGTTGGATGGCAGAAGAACTGATTTAAATATATAAGACTCCTTTCGGATGACTTAACTATTTTAATCATAATTCAAGTCAGGAATATGTGAAAACATTAATCCCAAAATTAATTTAGTTAAAACGCGATGAAAGCAAATCCTAAATTGCTAGGCCTCTCTCGAGTGAATAGCAACCCACAATCTATGAATTCCGGAAACAGATAGACATAGATCCTTGCATCATAATAGGTAAATCCATGAAAACGGCCGGAAAAAGTAAGCAGGAAACGGCCCGCGTTGCATCCAAAATGGACCGCGTCTGGCCTGTGAAAAACGCGGCTCTTCAAATGATGAGAGAGAACATGGTCGAGTCGGCAACGATCGCTACCGTGTTCGTCTCAAAAACGAATAAAATATTCAAAGAAACAGTACAACTGGGCGCATGAATAACACGGCCCGAGTATGCTATAGGAACGACACGGTCGAGTCTGTGAAGATCACGACCGCGTTCTCGAGGAAAATAATAGAATACTCAAAACGGCAGCACACATGGCTCGGAAAACGAGGAGAAGAACACGGTCGAGTCTATGAAGATCACGACCGCGTTTTTTACCGATTAAAATATTAAAGAAAAAGCGCAAACGGAAGGTGGCGTACAGACAGAAAACGGACTGTGTTATGACAACACGGCCTGTTTTCTCCTCGTCCGAAAACAAATATTTCGATTATAAAAATCCAGAGGAAAACTACGCACGAAAATTGAGAGTAAGAACACTAACAATATCTTACATTAATGTTAATAAATTACTAAACAATCATAATAAAATATTCAGATGCAAGTTCATCCAATAATTCAGAATAAAATAATTCAAAAGACTAACAAGGTTGACAGAATTCTTCCCTAACCAATAAACTAAACTAAAGAAAAGAAACTAGTACTAACAGATTATGCAGAATTTCGTTAGGACTTCGTCGTCGGGTCTCCTCCTCTCCACACTAGAGCTGCAGATAGAAGGCTTGAATCTTCCATTTAGGGATCTCTCTCTAGTGTTACAAAGGGTCCTATTTATAGGAAAAAGTTGACATGAGGGCCCTAGATCGGATGGTTAAACTTAAATGTTTCTGTCTTGCATGTCAAGTTATCATCATCAATCGTCCGTTCGATTGAATCGCCTCTGAATGTGACAACACGACCCGCGTTGGGATCAAAACGGCCCGAGTTGAGCTGACATGGAGTCTGATTCATACACGATTTCGAACGCGGACGGTTTTGACGTCATCGTTGACACGTGGCATCTTTTGATTGGGCGAAGCCACCATTTTGACGTGGAATACGGTCGTGGCACTGAGCTGACGTGGCATGAACACGACCCATTTTAGCGAGCGCGGTCTGAGTTGAGAACTAGAATTGCAGTTGATAATTAAGAGCAGAACACGACCCGTTTTCTGTTGAACGCGGCCCGTGTTGGGTTTGAATCCTTGGAAGCCTCGACCTATTTGATCTTCTATTCGCATTCTTTGGAGTTTTGAGACTCTTTTGCCTAAAAATTCACCAACAGAGAACATATGGGTAGTTTCTTACTCACAGACAAAATTTAATGAATAAAACATGAAAATCATGACTAAACCTATACTAAATGCCAAAAAATGATATGATATGGATGCGTGAAACATGTATATTTATGCTCGCATCAAACATCCCCAAGCTTAAATACTTGCTTGTCCTCAAGCAAAAACTTAATGACAAAGCTCAAGAAAATTCCATCATAGCTTTCCTCTTATTAATCACTACTTTCCTCTTGTTGTGCTTTTAAAAGATTATCACAAGAGTATCTATCCTCTTTCCAAATAATTTCAGCCTTGTAATAATTATAAACTCAGACATATTTAAACATTACAAGTCTAGCTTAAAAAAAACAGTCAATCATATAGCTGCATTAATGTTGAAAATACAAGTAAGAGTTGAGCTATTGTTGAAATTATTCTAAGTTCTAATCTCCAATTAGGGTACACAAGGTTGTCCATGTAACAGGCCCATACCAGATGGTCTTAGGGCAACATGTGTTTAGGGCACCCCTCGAGTTTAATTGCCCGAACAAACCCTGGTTCTAAAAGAAGATTTTAAACAAAATTGTGATTTGAGTGCTCCAGTGCTTCTCTATATTTCACAAGGTAATCCATGTAATGAGCTTTCAATCGACAGATCCCAAGCCACAAGGTCTTAAGTTGCCAGGCAAAAATCCCCTACGGATCTAATAACCCGGATACACCAAGGTTCCAGATCACACTTTTGCACCTCAACAATTGTTATGCATATATTTTTCAATTTTTTTTAATATTTTATTTTTTATTTTTTTATACTTATTCAAAATAAGCTCAACAATTACTTAATATGTTCAATAAAAATGCAGATATAATCAGGACATAATAAAAATCAGATAGACAAATAATGTAGTACAAAGTTCATAATTTTTCATGGCACTAACTGCTTTCCAAAACCCGTTACTCAAGGGATAATCAGTAAAAAGAACAACAATTAGATTTCATGAAATAGAGAGGTGTTTTAAGTCAATACTTGAAGTTAGTAAGTGTTAGTAAGTCAGTTAGTTTGACACGAGATAATGCAAATTTTTCTGATAGCATGCAATACAAAATGCAGTATAAGCAAACATGCAACAAAATGTAGAAACAAGAAAAATGCATGACAAATGCAACATCCCCAAGCTTTAAATCAAATACTGTCCTCAATGTTGAGAAACTTTGAGGAATACAAATAAAATGTAAACAAAAGTAGAAGAAAGAGGAGAAACGACCTAAATGCATCACTGTGTTGGCGGTGGAGGCCAAGGTAGTCCCGACCCAAAGTGACCCTGGCTGATGTAATAATCCTGCTGGCGCCGCATCATCCTCTCCAGTTGGATCATACACTCTTTATCCTCCTTTGCTAAACGACAGTCCTCCTCTGCTCGGCGACGCTCCTCTCTCATAAAATCCCATATCTGATCGATCTGGTGGCAATGATCATCAAGAGATCGATCCATGTAATCCCAGCGGCTCATGTTTGCCTGGTGATACTTAGCCTGGTCTGCTCGAATCCCCTCCAAGGTGCTCTACAGAGGAGCAAAGTCGAATGCACCTGAAGAAGTGGAAGAGTCATACTGCGGTGCATAAGCAAAGCTAATAGGTACGACCTGCTCTGGTGGCTCTGAAGGGGGAACTGTGTTGTCGGGCATATGGTACTGTGGCTCGTTGTATGGAGGCTCCTCCTGATAGTCATCCCTGGAATATGAAGGACACTCCTGATAATCCTGCTGAGAATATGAAGGACCCTGCTGATAATCAGATTTGGCATACAAGGGACCCTCCATCGGCTGGGTAGGCTGTGCAAGCTCATCCTCAGTAGCTAGAGGAGGAAAGTAAAGTCAGTTGGCACGATCCAGAACTGTGATTCGTGCCCTATTGTTGCAAGCAATCTCTCCTTGCGACCCCTGAAAATAAAATATGGCTCACCCCGAATCATCGTAATAAGTTTCATATGAATTACCTTCATACGATCAACCCAGGATGGTGCAAGAGGTAGCAGGGGTGCAAGATGAAGCAGGCAGTGCTCCGCGATCGCTGTGACTAGGCCGCCAATGATGATGGTCCCCTTGTCTTCTTCGCGCATTTCTGCAAGTTGAAGGCTAAGAAGGCACCAACATTAATCTGTCTTCCCTCTAGCATCGCCCACATCAAAAATAGCTCAGTCTCGTTAACAGCCCCATCGCTGTCACCTCGCCCACAGATAGTGCTGGAGAGGATGCTGTGAACATATCGCAGAACTGGATTCTGAATCCTGGTCGCCTTGGTGCGCGCCAGCTGTAGATGGCCCTCTCCTGTAGTGTCTCTCTAGTCTCCAGAAATGAGATGGGCTGAAATCAGTGTTATCAGGATTATGGTTAAGCTCCGGAAATCCAAACACAACATTAAGTTCCCTCATAGTCAGTTTAAAATCTGTGTTGTATATCCGGAAGGAGACAGTGGGCACCTCCCGTTTGGACCTCTCTCTATGTGGGGTGAGTCTGTCGATATGTTCGGCCTCGAAAGCACTCAAAAATTCAGAAGTCAATTTAACATAAGTGGGCCATTGCTTTAGTAAAAACTCACCCATACCGACCCGGCCAAAAAGTGTGACAACATCATCATATATCCCAAGCTGATGCATAGTGTCGAGGCACACATATTTAGTGGCTATGACTGGTAGTTGTCCTATCCTCTGATATAATCGCTCCTGCTCCCAGTCTTTGTACTCAAAGTGCACTGGCCTTGGAATCATTGTGGGGTCTGGCATTTGAGCTCGGGCCTCCTCCTCCATGACTTGCAAGGTTCTGCGGCGGGGAGGCATCTTGTATCAGAAATGGTCCGTGCAGATGAAAATTGTGGGCGTTGAAGGGGTTGAACACAGTCCGCGCAGTAGCAAACATGCCGTTTTCAGCGGGATGACGCCGCGGCTCGTTGCTTGGGTTCGTTCGGAGATGAAGAGGCGCGACGCATTCCTGGAGTCCGGTGTCGAGGGCGGCGCGCGGCCTGATTTAGGCACCGCGCGGCTTGTGTTGAAGGCGCGGCT
>LTAE01002196.1:50805-76783 GCA_001647135.1 Pontederia paniculata | reverse complement strand
CTCTCTCTCTCTCTCTCTCTCTCTCTCTCTCTCTCTCTCTCTCTGCATTTTCGTTAGAAAGCAGAGCCTTGCACTTTCGCAAATGATTGTTCTGCGGTGCCACTGCAAATCATCATCATGCAAAGTTGGTTGGAACAGCTGATTGGTTAGCAAATATTTATCTCGGATTAAGAGGTCGAAAGTTATTGATTCGAGTTCGAGCCTTAAAGTCAGAAGCGAATTCACATATATTTCGGGAGAGTCTCGACCTCCCTCCTTTCAATTTTTCAGTATATAAATTATATATATACATAGATACTAGTAATTATAATCAATCAATAAAATAAATACTAATAAATTATCATAATTATCTAACTGACATATTAAATAGGTGATTTTGACTAACATCTAAATATTTAGGATCTAAATATTAACCTCTCATTTTTTTTAAATTTATTGATATATATTTTAGTCCCCCTAATTTTTTGACCCCTCTATTTTTCTTTCCTGAATCCGTCCCCGCATAAAGTCACCCATTTGCTCAAAATTTATCTTCGTCGTTCTAGTCCGAACATTGAGTTAATCGAATACTAATAATCTTGAATAATCAGAATGATTCTACTCTTAGACCCAAAGAAAACCACCATCATGCATTTCCAAATGGTCATCTCCCTAATGACTTTCCCACCCAAGAATAACAATCTTTCACATAAAAAATTCTCATTTGGCCATGGCTGCCTTCAGAAACAGGGCAGCATGTTCAAATCGCTTGTTGGCATATTACTTTCCCTGTAAGCATCTTCTCAATGTTGCCTAACATCATATTATGTTATGAACTCATAATTACTTGGAGTTTTATTAATTCAAGTGTTGGTCCTTTGTGCAATTACCGAAAGACTCCAAGAGAGCAGTTACAAGTCATCATCTTTAGCAAGTGACCTTGTGGAATCTTTCTTTCTTTTCTATTATTTCTCCTTAGTCGTTGTTTCCTTTATGCAATCTTTCTTTTCCATTTAATTTTATTTTGCAATATCGGAGAAAGAAATGGCACTTTTAAGAGGAAGACTACAAACAAGCTCATGCAGACAGTGAGACCTAACCACCGTCAGAAGTTCCACCTTCAAACTTTTTGGACCCTTATCTCTCTCTCTCTATATATATATTTTTCTTTTAAAATTTTTAAGAGGATGCAATATATAAATGAAGAAAGAGAAATTAATAAACAGTTGACTCTAAGAATGAAGTATTGAAATTTTAGGAGTTAAATGATAAACTTTTAATCATTTCTTTAGTTGGTATTTAAATTATGAATTATTTTTATTAACACACTCTTAACTATGATTTTATAACTCATCTACCCTTAAACTATAAATTTATCATTTTTAGTTCAAAAACTTATTCTAATATCTAATATGTTAATATAGTCTTTCAGTTAGATTTTAATCAAAATTTTCTAAATTAATTTTTTAATAATTCTGAAATATTATTCTTACTCTTAATTTTTAATATAATAAAAAATTATAAAAATTAAAAAATAAAGTAAGGATAGAAATATTATTTATAATTATTTTTTAATAGTTATGAAATATCTTGATCAAGTTTTTTTATTTTAAATATTTTAATAATATTTAAAAGAAAAAAAAATAAAAATTTGTGATTTTATAATTAATAAAAATAAATTTAACATAATTTTGGATGAAGTTTAATTCATTTTCTCCACAAGTGAACACTCCTACTGGCTATTGCATACATTAACATTTAACAATTTAAATATACAACTAAACCATTTGCGTGCAAACTATAAAGCATAAAGCCTCTAACTACATCTCACATTCCTAATAGCAGCACACACATGGCACCCAACTCCTCTTTCATCGATTCTTTCCATTCTTACTCTTCAAGCTATTACTTGAGCATTCATTTAATTATTGTCATCATGTCATGATCAACAGCACCCAAATACAACACCCAAATAATTTCTAGTCAAGATTTCAACAATATGATGCAAAAGAGTGGAAAGAGTTTGATTTGGTAGTAAAATTGTTCACGTCAATTTTTTAAAGAAAAGAACAAGGAGAAAGCATGATGCCTTTTTCTTTACTAGGCATCGCTGTGTAAATATGTGATTCGGTATGGAAACTCCACTATCGGATTATGTGTAACACCCCCGATCAATTCAAGATATTGTTCGTTTTGAGCCCATATGACTCACACGAATTTAAAACGCATCTTTAATAGTAAGGGAGAATGCTATATATAAGTCCATGATCACTTCGTGTTTTGTCCATGTGAGATTAACTTTCATTCTCATCATTATCTTGAGACCTTACATCATGTCATTTGGAAGAATCAACTACTTTTCTCAAAAATCATTGAAGAATGTCATGAAAAAGAAAAAAAAAACAGAGAAATTGACAAAATAAAAATTGTTTCCTTATATCATCTTGTGGAGACAAAAAATGATAAGATCAGCGGAATTCGTATGAGGTGTTCGCGAGCGTGTGCACTTGAATATATGCATTTTTTAAAATTAATTTAAAAATTATTTTCATTAATAATTTTTCAAATATAATTTTTTTGCATATAATCGACCTTAAATTATAACTTTTTTTCGTATATAACCCTAAACTATAAATTGTAAAATGTTTCCTTATGGTCAGTCCAATTTGCTAATGCTGTAGTTGCCACAAACAATTACTTACCCAGTCACCATCCAATTACTTCATTCAAGAGAGACTGTAATCAGGGATGACAGATGACTGTAAACTCCACCTAAGCCTTAATGAAATGTCTAACTGCGTAATGTATGTTGTTTCACCTAATCCTACCAGGACCAGGCTTGGTCTTGTTTCAATTCAGTGGCATTATTAGTACCTTAACAAAACTTTTATATCTGATCTTCCTAGTAACGTTTCTATATTTTTTTTTGAAAGGGAGTGATGATTCTATATCAATTACAAAGACCAAGAAAAAAAATTCCAAGGGAGTAATGATTATATAATTGATCCATATTAATTATTTGATAATTAAATTTATTTGAAATATAAATTTTTTAAATTTACGGGAGAAAAAAAAATCTACTTAAACTCACTCTTGAAGGTACGATTTTGTCACAATATATAATTTATTTTCATTCTTTTCATTTTTATGTAAATTTATACACTTGACGTGTCTAAGATATAACTCATGTATATATACAAAGTTGGATCCGGATGGAATGTCAAGTAGTTCCTCTTTATTTAAAGATATTTTAAATTCAAGTCACTTTGTACATAGAAAGTCGACTAGTCCAAGTGATAGTGATCTCATATTCATTCTTCGAGAGTGTGACCACTATATCATCGCTAGAGTTTAATTAATATTAGACGGCTCTTGAATACTGAGACGATAGTCGAGAAAAAAAATCATATATAACTCCCATGAATTTCTCCTCATTTTATTTATATGCATATTCATAGAAAAAATGAGTTTAATTCCTGCTCAAATTACGTATATAAAGAAGAGGCCTAATATTCTAATTCTAATGGGCCGAAAAAATTAGAATGGACTTTCTTTCCATAATGGGCCGAAGAAATATTTGGAATGGGCTCCATAATTTATTGGGCGGACGCATGTAACAAAACGATTCCTTCATATTTCACCTGCGAAACCCTTCGAGCGAATCGACGAAGCGCCCTAAAACCCTAAATCCAAGCGACGAACCCTAAAACCCTATGACTCTCCTCGAATCCATCACGCGCGCAACGGCGGAAATCGACGGCGCCGCTTCCGGCGCCGGAGCCGGCAAACGCCCTCTCGTCGCCAAATTCCCCGTCGTCCTCGACGCCGCTGCGATCATTCCTCAATTGAAGCCCGAGGCGGAGGAATCCCCCGCCGGCTCCCTCATCACCCGCGTCTCCGGCTGGAAGATCTCCGAGGTCGACGCCGCGGTGGTGGAATCGATCACCCGTTTCTCGGAGGAGCTGAATCGAAAGCTCAAGAAGCCCAAGTCCCTGAAGCAAGGCGAGTTCTTGGCGCTGCTGAATTCGTTCTGGAAGCGGACCGCCGAAAGGATCGGCCTTTCCGACGTTTCGGATCTGTCGAACCCTTCGGAAACCGNAGTCCCTGAAGCAAGGCGAGTTCTTGGCGCTGCTGAATTCGTTCTGGAAGCGGACCGCCGAAAGGATCGGCCTTTCCGACGTTTCGGATCTGTCGAACCCTTCGGAAACCGAGATCGCGGTCGCCGGAATTACTAAGCTGTCGCATGTCATCGGCTGGGAGGTCGCCGGACTGATGGCTGACGCGTGCGTGGTCCTGGAGCTGTGGGCGCTGCTGGAGGCTCTAATTGTTCAGGGTCTGCTGGGCCATCGTAGCTCCTGGGGTCTGGTGGAGAAGCTTGTGGGGAAGAAACAGTCGGTGACGTTGTGCCTCTACATTAAGCACGTCTCTGAACTCCGGTCGTCGGAGCTCATCTCTGTGCTGAAGTATTTCTTGTCCGCGACCGAGGATTCTTACAAGACTATGATTGCAGTAAGGAAGCAATGGGAAAGCCAGGCCCTTTTAGCTGTGGAGAAGGCTACTCAGCGAAGTTTACCCTGGAAGTTATCGAATTTAGCAAGGGATGCTTCGATTCTCCTTATGTTGGCTTATGATGGCTTCCTGTCTTCAGAATTGTGCTTGCATTATGTGTTTGGATCTGCTGGCGCCGATGGAATTATGCTGTCTTCAGCAATTTCCTCGCTTGATGGGTCAGAGGTGTTGGGCTTGATTCGGTATTTTGTGAAGTGGCTGCAGAAGTATGAAAGATTTCCAGAAGCAGGGCCATGTCCCTCTGCGGGATATTTGTTGGGACTGAAGGCTTGTGATAGCGTCCCTTCACTTGAATCAGTGGTCAGAGGACTGGGAATTGTTCTGGATGAACATTTCTCTCACTTGGTTCTGAATTCAGAGTTCCACGATGAGATGAGGGCGTTGGAGAAGGTAGTTTGCTCCTTGGCTTTGGAAGCGAAGTCGTGTTGTCCCCTGGATGATATAATGAAACACTTGCAAGCAGAAATGAGAAGGCAATGAGGTTTGCAGTCTCAGCTTGTTTTTCTCAAGTTCTTCAATGTGAAAGCTGAACTCAATTTTGATTAATTAATTAACTCAATTTCGAGTTCTTAATTAATTCTTAATGAGAAGCCGAGCCTGCGTCGTAATTGTACTGTATGTGGATGAAGATGTTTTTTTGCTATTATTCATGTCTTCATGTATTGTTTTTTTTTGGAATTTGACCAATTTTCTTGCTTTACTTGGAAGCACTTTCATTGAGCTTAAGCAGATCAATATGTTCTTCATTGATACAACAGACAGGTTTTCAGTTTCTAGGATGTCTTCTCTCATTTTGTAAGCTCAAGCAAGTTCCTCACTAAACTTATAATGTTTACTCATCTTTGATTCATACTGTAAAACAATTCTGATTTTGTTTACTAATTGTAGTTTCCATGGAAGAGCTGGAAAGATATTTGAATTTGGAATGACATACTTTCCATCTGAATTAGGTGGGTGGCAGTTTAGTGTGACCATAATATTTGCTTTTGTCATTCAGAAAAAAAGATTTCTTCAGCTGCTATGAAGTAACAATGATGCAGTTTTTTTTTTTTTTAGAAAATTTGACTGCTGGTTTGAGTTTTCTTGATTCCACACTAGACCTAAGATATGTTATATCACCCTCTCATTCATTGAAATCCAAATTTTTGTAGAGCTCTTTTTGTGATAGAGATGCAGCTAATGTGCATAATTTTATAGGTACTATTACAAAATACTACCTAACTCACAATAATTGCAAATTGTTAATCTAAAAAAATAGAAAAATGCACTGAAGTTAGCTACAATGATTTTTTTAAAAAATATTCATAAACACCTCATTTATATACTTCAATTTTAACCGTTAGTAGACTAAATAATGACTAAACACTCACATGTTTTAAAAGTTACAAAAATTTGATGAAATCATGTGAGTGTTATGACAATTTTTGGAGAATGGTTAGAAGTTTTAGCAATGTCCCTCTATCTCCGGGCAAGTACTAGAGAAAACGTGTCTTCCCGCCCCACCCCATTAGGGCTGATCTAAATCGAATTTGGGACCTGGTCACCCCTCATTCGATCTCGACCCGATTTTGGCCGGATCACAAGAAATAAGACCTGGTCCCGGTTGGAATAGGTTGTTCCGATTTGATCGAGAACGACCCGATTGATTCAATTTTATTTTTTATTATATTTATAAAAAATTCTAATATTCATTAATATTAATTATTAATAACTATAAACTTTTTTTTATTATGCATTAGTAATAAAATTTTAAATATTTTAAAAAAAGTTTCTAATACAAATATAAATATTACATATATATATATATATAATAAAACTTTTTTTTATTATGCATTATATGTCTTCAATTAGAAGATCAGAAGTTTTGTGCAAATTTGTTTTCTCTACAAAATTACATGGACAAGCTCTTTACCCTTTTTTTATAATTTTCCTTTGTTAGGCGTCACCTTTCTACAAATTTGAATTTATCATTTGTTTGATTACTTAAACATTTCAAAGCTTGTGTGTTGCATGCCAAAATATATTGACTAAGTATTTAAAACCATCCAATATTTTTTGTATGCTCACTAGATGTTGATACATTCATACAAAAATAAATTTGTATCATAGCAGTGAAAGAGCCAAACATTTCCATAGACCATTTGTTTTTTTTTATTTTATGGTTTCTAACCTTGTGCGTTGGATTTTCAGAATTGTTTCTTTCTTGTTTTACTATGGCCTAACTATGACATATGCATCATTTGATCTCCAACCTTATCTTGGCATCCCCAGCCAAATATTTTGGATGATAATGTACACTGAAGGCAACACTTTGAAGGCTTTCTTGACATTGATGCCTTTTGGTCCTACTTCTAAATTCTCAAGTTAATTTTGCAATTTGTGACTCAAGGAGCAACTATTGTGTATTTGAATTGGGAAGCGACTTGGTTACATGAGGGAAAAAAATAGGGTTTAGGGTGAAAACTAAAAAAAATGAACAGAAAATTATGTTAGAAATAGAAGAAAAAAAAAGATGTGCTACAAGGATCCTACACACAAGATCGTATGGTTGCTAAGCAAAAGACCAAACAATGTTGGCAATAAGTTGGCCAGCACCCCCATTTAACCCATGTTCTTTTGTTTTCAAAAGTTTATATTCATGCTATGCATCCATGCAAAAGAACAAGATGCTTCAACAAAACACACTAACGTTTCATTCCTAACAATGCGATTCCAGACTATCACATTTCATGGGATCTTTGCAAGTCAAACGAACCCTAAGTGCCAAAGTTGCAAAAAGTTGAAGACTTGAACTTTGAAACTTTGAAGAGCCATCATCCAATCCAGCAAGCAATCCGTTCACTGGCAGAAACAGAAAACAAGGGAGAAAACATCAGGTTCTCTGATAGATATGGATTACAGAATTATTAATTTGGTTTTCAGTGTGCTTGTGTACTGATTCTATGGACTTGAGAAGAGCACCTGACAATCAAATTTATTACTTCTGGCCAGACCCAAAAAAAAAAAAAATCTGCCCTAACAAAGTAAACTTATAATTCAGGTTTAGAAACGAAAAAAGTCATAGTTTAGAGGTATAAGAGAAAATAACTCTACATTTTTTAGAAAGATAAACAAGATTACATAGAATCATATAGGAGGACAAACTCCAAATGCTCATTAAAAGAATAGCCTGAAAGTTCTCAAAAGTTTTAAGTGGTATATCATCAGCATTGACACTTTACAGTTCAGTATAATAAGACAACTAAGAGAAATGTACTGACAAATTTATGAATTAAACAAAATTTAGATATACTATAGGGACTCTACAACATAAACTGATAAGGGTGACACTAGGATACCTCCACCGGACTGAGTTTCTGTTCGTCTGCTTCAGCAACAGATGGTGCTATTTGATCTGGTAACAACGGTTTTGTATTAGCTTCTCCTGTTTTATTTATGTTATTTTGGGAAAAAATGCCATAAATAACATTGTAAATAACGACATTAATATCCAGGGAACAAAAGAATGAAGTCAAAGCTAGTCAATGGAAGTCAGTAATAGGATATCGGAGAAAAAGGAATTATAAAAGTTACAAGAGGTACAAGTGAGTTTATTTCAGATTGATTTCATTACTCAAACTGAGGAAATAAGTACAAGTGAGTTTATTTCAGAAGTCAAAGCTAGTCAATGGAAGGGAAGATGAATGCAATTCCATGCAGCTTTCAAATCGCAACTCATGGGAATTCAATCAAGGATTCACTCTCAAACATTATGAATCTCTACTTTATTCTCCCACAATGACTTGATTTTACAAAATGATGCTTACAGGAAACAACATGGATAACAGCTAAAACAACATTCAAAAAGTCGACATATAAGA
Organism: Pontederia paniculata; assembly: GCA_001647135.1. NCBI lineage: Eukaryota > Viridiplantae > Streptophyta > Magnoliopsida > Commelinales > Pontederiaceae > Pontederia > Pontederia paniculata. The sequence goes on along the minus strand of LTAE01002196.1, from coordinate 68,375 downwards.
CAAGGCACCAACTAATTAGAGTAGAGCAGTATAAATTGCATCTTTCTCCAGAAGGGCTAGCATCATAATATAAATTGCATCCATATACTTTACAAAGAATTACTTCACATACTGATACTGAAACATGAATGATCAAAATCGATTTCCAAATGTGATAAAGTGTCTAATAAATGACTAACAACAGTCATCATGGACAAGCTAAAAAGTGTCTATTAGCTCCACGTAATTGTAGAGTATGCATGTAACTGATATAATCGAGTTCCTCGGTTAAATCTTTGTTTGGATAAAAGGAAAGGAATGTTGGGAAAGAGTAGGAAAGGAGAGGGAAGGGATGGGCAGCATGAATAGAACTTAAAGTTTGAATAGGAAAAAATAAAAATAAGTGGGGGAAAGTAGAAGGGTAATAGTATTTATAAAACCTTTTTACCCTTCATTGTCTTCCTTTTGAACTTTTTTTGCTCATCGGAAACTCTGTTCTGTTCTTTATTGTCTTTTTTTTCTTCTTTTCTTTCATAAGATTGCATCCTTGCTTTTTCATCTTGTTGTTAGTAGGTGATTTGACATTTTTTTTCTCATTCTTATGGGAAAATCCTCATCATCTTTTTATATCCCTCATCTCTCACTGGACAAATTAATATGATGCTAATGCCAGTGGACAAATGGATTGAAGAGTGAAGCATCTTCACTCCTCCTGTTTGTATAGCTTTTAGTTTTCTCTACAGATAAAATGGTCAAACAAAAATTAATATGATACTAATGCCAGTGGACAAATGCATTGAAGAGTGAAGCACCTTCACTCCTCCTGTTTGTATAGCTTTTAGTTTTCTCTACAGATAAAATGGTAAAACAAAAATTAAACCCCTCTCAGTTCCACCGATTCGGTGCAATGAATTGTAAGGCTTCAAAGTGGATTCTTAATACCTCCACACTCCTTCCCCTTTTCTTTAAATCTGTAACCAAACAGAAGGCATTCCTTTTAACCCTAACCCACTCATTGCAATCACTTCATCCAAACAATGCTTAGACATTTGGAAAAAAAGAAGGGGCAACATAAGATTAGCAGTGAGGGAAAGGAAAGATTGGCCTACTGTGGTGCTCTGATCTCGCTCTCGGAGGTGCTCCCGATGTGCCGCCCCCGCTGTCTCCGGCGCTGGATTTCGCTGCGTCCGACGCCATCTCCGCCGTGTTCTCGTCGCCGCCGGCCGAAGAGGGAGGAAGCAGAAACCCTCGTTGTGGCGCTCTCTCTCTCGCTCTTCTCTCTCTCTCTCTCTCTCTGTCGTGTTTGCTGGTAATAATGAAGAACAAGTTCCTTTTTCAAAAAAAAAAGTTTCTTTTTTTCTATTTTTGTTTCCCTCCATTTTTTTGATTTTTTCTTTCTTTCTCGTGTTTTGCTGGTAATAATGAAGAGAGAGAAAGAAAAACTTCCTTTTTTCTACTTTTTTTTCCTCCATTTTTTTCTCTCTCATCACTCCATCTCTCTCTCTCTCTCCAACATCATCAATGCTTTTAAATGTTATTATTGCATTTATCATAACCTGCTTTTGTCTCTCTCATCACTCCATCTGTCTCTCTCCTACTTTTGAGTTATCATCAACTCATTAATAATAATATTATTAAGAAAAAAATAGAGATACTCCCTATCTATATTTTTAATCGTAGTATATATAATGTATGATAAATTGATTTAGAAAAGAGAAAAAAAATAGAAGAGAGAAAATCTAATATTCATCGTAAATTTAATATCAGACGATTGAAGATGTAGGTAACATGATGTTTCCTACTTAATTAGAAAGTACCTATGAACTCTTATTATTATTATTATGTTAATTTAATTAGTCAACTAATATTTAATCCCGTTTATTATTTTTTCCTCCCGTTGATAGTTATCGGAAAAGTAAAATATGCTGTGTTTGTGAAAAAGAAATCAAATCAAATCAAATCAAAGCCAATTATTTCAGTAAAAGATATAATAAAGAATTCGTTAATTTGTATATATAACAAAATCATGCATCATAACCTTTTTTTCTGTATGATTTGAAATTTTCTATTCTTTTTTTATCATTTTCATTAATTTTGGTATTCAATGCTAATTAGAAGAAATATAAGTTGGCTTCAAAAGTCGCAATAAATGACAGCTAATTAAGTTTTTTTTTAAAATTCTTTTCTGGAATTTTATATATTTAAATTTTTCATTTTCCTTTTATGAATTAAATATCTTATTTATTGTCATTTAATTCAAGTATATGTTCTCTTGTTAAAACGTTCGTGTTTATTGATGATTATGTAATAACATTGAGGGACTCCTTCGACTATTCATATTTTGAATTTTGTGAGTATTAAAATATTTTCACCTACTTTTTGTTTCATAATGTTTAATGTAGAATATTTTTTATTGTATTAATTACAAGAAAGTGATTGATTGCAAACATCATTCAACAACAATAATAATAACAACAACAAAAAAATATTATCCCATTAGGTGAAGTTGACTATATGAATCATACGACTCCATTGCACTTTATCAATAATCAAATGTTTAGATATATTATGCGCTAATAATCAAGTGTTCGCCTTGACCTCCCTCTCGCTCTTTTAATCGGGCTCTAGATTGTTTGTTTCACCCTTATTACTGAAATATCTAATGATCTTCTCTGAACATAATAAATCACCTCAAACGATTATCTATCATCTTCTCGTTAATAAAAATCACTCTGACTCGTTCACGTATATAGTTATTCATGATCTTATTCTTTCTCGAATGATCATACATCCATTTTAACATCCTCATTTCAGCTAACCCACTTTATGTTCATGTTGTCCCTTCATAGCCCAACATTCACTACCAATTAAGAGTAACACATAAATGAAAATGATAGACGGAGATTAAAGCTTCTCCAATTAGCCTGCTGTTTAAAATAGTGATATAAGAGAGTATTTTTGCCTTGTACCAGAAAAAAAAAGTTAGGAGTAACACAAACTAAACAAGATCTCCGAATGGAAATAAAAATGACTATTATTGGACACGCTATAAATCTAAAATTTTACAAACACTCGTAAACAAGAAGCATAACATACAGAACTTCTTTATTTGGGTGTAAAACAACATGCAGAGCTTTAAGTTATAGATAAATGGACCAGTCACCCGATACCTCTCCTTCCTCTCAGAGGCCTGGACTGGCATAATCACACACTTATGATACTTGTTTTCCTGTTCTTTTTCTAAAAATGGAATTCAACTCTTGAGTTCTTTTACTACTGGAAGTACACATGAGAACACATCAATTCAGAGACCATTTTGAGGAGACTTTGGAAGGAGGACAGCTGATGAGAGAAAGGTCACCCGGTGTACACACAAAAGCCCTCTGCTGCAGGTGCTTCAAGCTCTGTTCCATGCTCACTTGGACCATTTCAGCCAACATTTTCTTCGCCTTGCCTGGCCTGTCATCGATATCTATCTTGGACACGATGTTACTGACAATGTTCTCAAGAGTGCCCGTCTGCGGCCCAGGCCTGTTGTTGTAGGGAGAGTTCCTCAGTAGCTCCAGAAGCATATTCGCTTTCGTCTGAGATTTTGGTGTCCCATGGATGGTGAGCTCAAGAAGACCAGGAATGACACCTTCCTTGAGAATGACTTGTCTATATCTGCAGCAATTGCTCTGACACAGTGTTAGGAGTGCTCCAACAGCATGCTCTCTACCTGAACGAGAGCCTTCTTCAAGCATTTCTACCACAGTCAGCACCCCATCATCCACAGTAGTTAAAGCAGTCCGTCCTTCCTCGAAGCTCATCAGAGACTCCAAAAGAGCAGCACACTTCTCAGCATGTTTTGATGACTTTTTGCAGCTCTTGAGCAGGTTGATTAGAGGGGAAATCGGTCGAAGAGAGGAGATTATGTTAAGGTTTTCTGGTATTGTGGACAGGTTGTATAGAGCCATGAGAGCATCAAACTTGGACTGTGAGTTTCCTTCTTTCAGTATTTTGACAAGTTGTGCGATGGCTCCTGAGGCACTGATTTTAGGTTTGTTTAGAGATGAAGCAGAAAGAGTAAGCATAGCCGCAGTGGCATACTCCTGTAACAGAGAACTTCTGGACTGCAAAAGCTCCACGACTGGCTCTAGTGCACCCGCATCCACTATCTTGATTTTGTTTCTGCAAATGCAAGCACAAATGAACATAAAAAGATATACAAGATGACATTAACATAGCAAAATTATTAAAACCAGCCATAGAACATAACAAAAGTATAATTATCTAATTACAAATTTACAACATAAAAGAATATTATTATCATCCATTCATGTTTTGCATCTTAACCTGCTTCTTTGAATTCTAAACAAGAAGAGATAAGCAGATATGTTAAGTAAAAAAGTATACAACGTAGCTCTGAAAACAATTAACTAAAACTTGAAAACATGTATTCCCCTAGCAAGATGGTGTATTTAACCATTATCACCATGAAACACAAACTTCCATCATGCCTTCACACTATAGACATCGTAGAAGCGTCAACTGAAACATACTATCAAATCTTTGGACTGGGGTATGGCGTAAAATTCTGACACGTGCGTACAATAAGGAATTACTGCAATAAACAGTACATAAGTTGTTAAGCTCAACTTATTATTATACAAACCAAACTTGACATAAGGTGATGGAAGCACTTTTGTGGATGGAAGAAGTTCTGTCCCACACTTTTGAGGATGAGCCCATGACAACTGGCCAGTGGTAACAGTTACATCACAGGTTGACAACAAAACCTATGCACCGAATTGGAGATTGTCGGATTCCACTAGTGCAAGAGAAAATAAAAAAAAATATGAAGGGGACGCCACAAGGGCATCCTTGTGGACCACCATTGTCCAACTTCTTTACCAGCATAACATGTGTTCTGGTACGCAAAAGGTTGGTGGCTTAGCAAGAAGAAAACCTTTAACAGTGATTAGGATGAGAAGAAAACCATATTCACAAAGTGAACAGATGAACAAAAAAAGAATTTTGCCCACTGAAACTAGAATAAACATCAAAACTTGCCACAATAGTCGTGCTAACGGAGAGCCAAAATAAAAACCATCAAAGAAACAGGCCTACATCTCAACTAAGATACAAGAATTTGGAGCACTCGACTCGAATTGCTAAAATAACAATGCCTTCAGTATAATGAACATTAACAATTAGGTTGCCCCTTGTCACTGCCGATGTACTAAGATTTGTCCACTGAGTTCAACGGTGGATTAAGTTAATTTACAACAACCAACCAAAATCCACAGGAAACTACAAGTAAAAATGAGAATAATGACACATGAACTATCAATTGCCAAATCCCTAAGAATCTTAATCCCATTACCGAATCCAAAAGAAAGAACCATAGGATCAAAGGTAGCAACACAATCTTAAAATAATAACACTAATTATTATCCAACATAAAGGTCAATAAAGATGGTTTCTGGTATTTGTAAACCTAAATCCACTGAGCTGCAAATATATCACAGTATTTGCAACAAAACGCAAACTTTGGGCGAAATCTATCAGCTCCGGAAGTAGCAATGATAAATTTCCCGCCTTAATTTCCGGAAACAATTACTAGTCCACTAAGATACTGAACTCCGTGGATGCCCCCAAAAACCCAAATGGCGTCCAATAAAGATCAATAATTGCAAAGAAAAATATGGGGGGATCAAAGATTTCGAACCTTTCGTCCTTGACGGCGAGATTGAGGAGCGCAAGGATCGCGGCCTCTCGGGATTCCAAGCTCGACGACCGGAGCATGGACACCAGGGGATCGACGGCGCCGGAGAGCTGCCTCCGGTGCTTGGGCGACGTCTTCGTAAGCCGCCGGATCTCCCCGGCCGCCTGGATTCTGCGCCCCCCGTCCTCCGACCGGATCCGCTCCATGATCCCCTGCACCGCCGCAGCGTCCTCCTTCCCTCCGACCGCCGCTTCGCCGGAGCTCCGGGGGTCTGCCATCGAGAGCGCCGCTCGTCCACGTCTCTGGAAGGGCGTGGCTAGCGGAGACGGGAGGCGTGGTTTTAGCAGTTATTTATACGGCGATGTAACGGTTGAAGTTAACACCGCAGACGGCCGCGGTAACGGGGATCCGTTGTGCCGGTTTAATTCGGAGTTCTCTTGGCCGTAGGATCAGAAATGGACGTATTTGATATCATAGACGGGGTTGATGGGGACTTTAATTTGGAGCCCACAGAGTTATTAATCACGGGCCGTCGGCGGTTGGCATCCGAATCTTAAAGTAATTAATTATCATGTGTCGACTTTATTCGAATATCCATTTTTTGGAAGCATAAAAATATATATTATGATATTAATTTAATACGAGTTTGTCGGGTTATATAAGAACTTATCATATAACACATTTTTTGTCATTTTGAATGCGAAAAGTTCACAAAATATATCAAGAAAATGAGGGTATTTATCAAATTATGATTAGTCTGTTTTATATTAATTTGCATCCATACTTTATTAATGAAAAAATTATAATAAATTTTCAATTGTGAAGAAAAAGGCTTATATAATAATTGTGTTGATGGAGATCCTCTAATTTAAATTTTATATATACGATTAAAGAAAGTAAATTCGAATTTAATTATAGACTACGAGAGATTATTTCGCTTTCATCTTGACAAACTTAACATATCAGTTTATATCTTACGTGGTTTGCACTTTGCATTTTAAAAATAATGACAAGAGAGTAATCATGGACATAAGGTTTATTACTTGTCGAGATTATTTATTGAGAGAGAGAGAGAGATTAATTATGGATATAAGGTTTATTATTTGTTGAGATTATTTATTGAGAGAGAGAGAGAGAAATTAATTATGGATATAAGGTTTATTACTTGTCGAGATTATTGAGAGAGAGAGAGAGAGAGAGAGAGAGAGGTGGTGTGGCCGTTAAGCAAAGGGGCGTTACAAAGAGAATGGATAGCTTTGCTTCACAGTTATCCATCCATCCAAAAGTTCAAGTAAAAAACAAATGAAAAGGATGAGAGAGAAACTAATTTAAGGAGCTTAAATTACTTGGCGTGTAGGAGCAGTAACGACAGCATCATCTTTTTTTCCTTATTAGTTATTACATAAACTTACAAAAAAATCTACATGATTTATATTTTATTTAAAATGCGAATTCTTGATCTAAGAATTTGCCTTAGTTAATGTATTGGTGGCGGCATGCAATGCATTGTTTGCACTATTCCTTTTGTTGGTGGAGTCTTACGATTCCAATTCCATCCGGATAATTTCACAATTATATTTTCCCTTGTAAAATTCTAATTTTTTCCCTTGTAAAGTTTTCCAAACTTGTGTTGTATCACTAAAATTCTGATATTGGAGATTCAACTATTTAATTAAATTGATCTGATATATAATTACAGTAATTCATACTCCTTTAATAAATTTGCCACCTTGAGAGCCTGATTCATTTTAAAACATACTTTAAGAAAAAAAATTCCAAGAGAAAACACTATTAATTACATTGGATTCCATCACAATTAATTGTGTTTTCCTGCTGTTCTTGTAATAATTAAGAAGGGTGAGTGACTGAATGAAGAAAAAGGACCACTTTGCTAACAAAGATATTACATGGTAGGAGGAGGATAGACGGCTAAGCATAATAATGATGCATCATTTAATATAAAATTTATAGAAATATGGGAGGAAATATTTTTAAGTTTCTAAGGCCCGCTCATCTTGATTATTATTCGATCAGAATCAAATTAAATTTCATGGTAGTATGTCTATTCTTTTTTCATTAGGTCTTTGACCTTATTATATATAATACCAAAAGATGCCCAAAGTTCTAAACATAAAATAGGTAGGTGTTGGGACAGAAGAATCTAACTATTCGTTTGTTTTTTCTATTAATTGGTCCGATCAGGTGCAAAAGAAATTAAATTATAGTGATGGAACTGGTTGAAATAACATAATTAGGAAGTACTTAATTAAGTTTAGGACATTATGACAGAGCAATTTGGTAAATTGTTTACTATAAAGAGTTAGATCGATGTACATGTAAAGTTCCATCATGAGTTCCTCTTCATGTTGTGATATGTTGGGAATCTCCAACAGACTAATTTGTTCTCTTCCTCTGGTATTCAAGCAAATTAATTAGTGTTATACACGTTCTTCATAATTGTCCACAATAAATATTTATTGACTACACCGACTCTTAAGAAGAATAAAACATCAAAAGAAAAACTACAAAACAAAAAGAAATAAAACGACGGAGAGAATGCGATCGATGTCCATGTTCTACTTACTCTCGTTAAACTTTTTAGAGGATTATTATCTCATTTATCCACATGGATGTATGATAGAATACAAGGTACGATATTTTTATTGTCACTCTTACAACAATTATTATCATTTTGTTATTAGACAAGAGCAAAGTTCATCGCTAATAAAAACGGACGAGAATAATATTTTTAAAATGTAAATAATATCAACACCTATAATAGGAGTATTTTAATCAATCAAAATTACAATTCGATATGTCAGAGTATTACGCTTAATTTCTTTCATGTACCTAAAATGTCTTCCACTATTATCACATTATTATATAACAGAGTTAGCCGAATGTCAAGGGAAGAAAGGCAACAAGCCGCCATAGTCTTTCAATATAGCACTTTAGTATAAAAAAAAAACATTAATAAATATGATCTAATCAAGCTGCGATAGTTAAGTTGTTGAAACGATTATATTTATTTATATATATATATATATATATTATATCCAATCTCGATAATTGATATAAAATGAATGGTAAAGATTGAACCATTTCATAATGCAATATTTTATAATAATTTCACTTTTAATCTCTACATATAAAAATTAGCTGATAAGTCTAATAACATGTATGAGAAGCGAGAGTAAATGTTTCAATCTGCATTTGATGTGGGGTGCCAATTTTTATTGTTCGATTAACTTGATCAGATAAAATTTATTATATCTTATTTTAATTTAACTTATAAAACAAATTGATATCTGTTCATTAGTTTAACACCGAGACGTACATTAAAATGGAATATAAAATATATATACTTTTCTTGATGGGAACACGGTCGCGGTCAAACATACTATCTAACTTATTCAATACATATTTCTCAAATCTATTGATGATAAAAAATGACCTTAAAATTCCCTTTTTTAGTTGTATTATAGGAGAAAAAAACGTGAGCATCATATGCAGAAAAAAAAAAGAGCGTTACCAATTTAATTGGAGAGCTCATTAGTCATTACAGTTCCATTAATTAACCAAGTAATAAAAAACGGAAGACATGATTAAAAGGTAATGAATGCCTTTAATTAATTATTATTCTCATATATGGTCAAATGCACTTTTTCATGTTGACCCTCACTTTAATTGACGTCCTTCCGTTTTACTGACAAGTTCAAACAGAAAATCCAATTCATAACTCATAAAAGGTAATGAGTGCTTGTCCTTCACTTTAATCACGCTTTAAATCTTCTTCTCTCACCTTGTTGATATGAGGAGTCCTCCATTGTTATTCTATTTAAGGAACATGCATGGTGGAGTTCTTCTTGGAACTTCTTGCAGTTGCACCCAATAGAACATTAACTGGAGAACTACCTATGGACGAGGAGAGAGAGATCAACATCAATTCTCCTGCTAATATGAATCCAATGGACTTCATAGCCTTCTCCTCGTCCATGCCTTCCGGTTCCACCATGCATAACTTTCTACAGGTGCCTCCTCATTCTGCCCAACCGAGTCCCATGCACTACCCAGTGCCGCCACAGACGCCTCACTCGCAGCAGATCAGCAATGCCATGCATATTCCTGGACATGAGGTGAGGATTTACATATGTTACATGTATTTTACTTACATCAAATGACAATTTTATTACTGGTCTGATCATTTGTTCTTCCAGAGGATCCAGACTGCTGAGCATTCACTGTCTTCTCATCAGCTGGATCAATTCATACAGTTGCAGAATCGCCATCTGGAGCTATTTTGGCAGCACCAAAGACTCGAGTTGGATAATCTCGAAGGTTAAGTTGTGTTTTAGTTATATCGTGTTAAACACCATCTCTCTCTCTCTCTCTCTCTCTCTCTCTCTCTCTCTCTCTCTCTCAGACATAGTTGTGTGTGTTCAGGATATAGACAGCATCACCTTCCACTGGCGAGAATAAGGCGCATAATGAAGATGGAGGGAGATGCACAGGTTTGTAGCATTTCTGATTGTAGCTGCAAATTTCTTATTATTTGCTCGAGTTAAGTGAACGTAAAATCATCCATTTCTGACTATCTTTTTCTTGTGTTGTCTGCGTGCAAATTAAAAGATGGTGAGTGCAGACACGCCGATGATGTTTTCAAAAGCATGCGAGTATTTCATCTCGGAGCTGACAATACGGTCATGGCTGCATGCTGAACGGTACAAGAGGCAGACCATCAAAAGAAGTGATATCGCAGGCGCCGTTTGCAGCACGGAGATGATGGATTTCTTGATTGACATCCTTCCACATGAAGAGATCCAGGTTTTGCTCGAATCACACAGATTATGTGCCAAAGAGGGAAATTAGTTAAAAAGAAGGAAATGAATGGATTTAAGTTTATTTTCTACTAATTGTTGCTATATATAATCGCAATGTTTCTTCTAACAGGACCATATTGCAACGAGGCAACACCAAGTTCAGCAACCAAACATGGCCAACCATGGTCACATCTTAAATCGCCCTTAGGTGTTCTTTCTTAATTGCGTCCTAAAGTGTAAAATTCCTTACATACAACTCATATGTTTTTTTTTTCTGACCGTAACCTAAATTGTTTGTATTTCCTAGTGAGGCTATTGGATGTGCAGATTCATAGGAAGATGTGAGAGGGACAGATAGAGAAAGAGAAATAGAGTTAAAAGTAATTGACTGTAGTTACATATAATGATTGTCATCATTTGTTATTGCAACAGTTCATTCTCTTCAAGAAAAGATTTGTTGTTTTTTTTTTCTTTCGGTGGGGAGATTTGTTGTTTTTTTAATCTTTGCCTCCCCTACCGCAACTTTGCTACAATCTGGACTTTGATTTTAAGAAATTCTTAACTATATACAAAAAAAAAATTAGTAAAGCGAAACGAAAAGAATACACCTATTTTAAGAATTGATCACTAATGAACGGTAATGCAAAGTTTGAAAGCTCTTCTACATTTCTCACTTGTGTGTTTTTTGTCTTCCCTATCATGATTATTATTGATGAAAAAAGCGATAGTTCTCATCAAGAAACTATGAAGGATAATATGTGCCAACAATTAAAATAATTCATATACAGAATTCAAACATACCATTAATGTATCCATATGCTGCAAACAAGTTATTAAGTGACCTCTGCTCATTTACAAAAAAAATCTTCTGTTCACAATGAACGAACTCATGCTAATAGTAGGAACTATAATTACAGAAGAAGGCAGTATGCAAACCACATAAACTCTTGAACATATCTTTAAAAAAAATTAATATAGAACGAATAATTGAGAAAGAAGCAATTGGAATTCTTAGCGGCTTTGCAGGTTTGCCATTGTATATAGATTGAGGAGAAATTACTGACCAAAAAAAAGTTCGAGGAGAAATTGATATATCACCTCCACATCAATATCTAAAATCAACAATAAAAATGACGTTTGAGGAAGAGTACTTTGCTGCGTAAGGTAACTATGAGAACTGTAATATATGACAAATCCATGATTTTTAACAGAAGTTTATTAGATTGTTTAGTCTGGAAACGTTTGATCAGCAAAGTCTTACTTGAAAAGGTGTATTATCTGCAAGGATCGCTTATCAATGATCGTTTGATAGCTCTTTTACCTTTCTCACTTGTGTGTTTTTGTCTTCCCTATCAATGATAATATGTGCCAACAATTAAAATAATTCATATAAAGAATTCAAACATACCATTAATGTATCCATATGCTGCAAACAAGTTATTAAGTGACCTCTGCTCATTTACAAAAAAAATCTTCTGTTCACAATGAACGAACTCATGCTAATAGTAGGAACTATAATTACAGAAGAAGGCAGTATGCAAACCACATAAACTCTTGAACATATCTTTAAAAAAAATTAATATAGAACGAATAATTGAGAAAGAAGCAATTGGAATTCTTAGCGGCTTTGCAGGTTTGCCATTGTATATAGATTGAGGAGAAATTACTGACCAAAAAAAAGTTCGAGGAGAAATTGATATATCACCTCCACATCAATATCTAAAATCAACAATAAAAATGACGTTTGAGGAAGAGTACTTTGCTGCGTAAGGTAACTATGAGAACTGTAATATATGACAAATCCATGATTTTTAACAGAAGTTTATTAGATTGTTTAGTCTGGAAACGTTTGATCAGCAAAGTCTTACTTGAAAAGGTGTATTATCTGCAAGGATCGCTTATCAATGATCGTTTGATAGCTCTTTTACCTTTCTCACTTGTGTGTTTTTGTCTTCCCTATCAATGATAATATGTGCCAACAATTAAAATAATTCATATAAAGAATTCAAACATACCATTAATGTATCCATATGCTGCAAACAATTTATTAAGTGACCTCTGCTCATATTTAACAAAAAAAAAAAATTCTTCTGTTCACGAGTGAATACTTAACTGTGATATCATTTTACCTTCATACTGTACCGAAAGTAAATACTTGATTATTTGACGGTATCAATCGCTGAATGACTCCTCTCATTGACATCTCACTTCCATTTTTTTTAAAAAAATAACGTATTATAAGAATTTCATGAAAACAAGTGCCGAACTTGGTAGTTAGGATCCATTCAAAACAAGTAAAAAATAATTAACACATGAATGAACTCATGCTAATAATAGGAACTAGAATTACAGAAGAAGGCAGTATGCAAGCCACATAAACTCGTGAACATATCTTTAATTTTTTTTATATAGAACAACTAATTGAGAAAGAAGCAATTGGATTTCTTAGCAGCTTTGCAGTGTTTGCCATTGTATATAGATTGAGGAGAAATTACTAACCCGAAAAAAAAAATAGATTTGAGGAGAAATTGATATATCACCTCCACATCAATATCTAAAATCAACAACAGAGTTAACTAAAGAAAAGTGAAGAGAATGATATTTTTTGTTGGATGAATATATCCTAATATATATATGTTTATAAATTTAATTCTATAGAGTTAAAATTAAAAATAATATTTTATTTTTTTTCTTTTTTTACACCTCAATTCGAAAGAAAAATAAACTTATAATGTAAGTAAATGTAGGAGATATTTTCTTCATTATTCTTCGTTAAAATGTAACTAAATAAGATTAATAATTTAAGCTTCATTTACTTCTCATTTACCCTCCATTCATCTCCAATCAGCCAACCAGCCCTAATTATTTAACAGAAGTCTATTAAATTGTTTAGTCTGGAAAGGTGTATTATCTGCAAGGATCGCTTAGCAATGATGATGAATAAACGCGAAATCAAGAGAAGGGAAAAGAGAGCGAGATCAAACCAGAGAAGAAACGCCGGCACGACAACACAGGAGGGGGGAACACACAGGCAAAAAAACAAAAAGGTTCCTGTGCGTTCTCCCCCCTCCGACCAACAAAACAGATCATTTTTATTATGCTTCAGTGTGACCTGCCATGCGAGCGCACCCAACATGGCAAAGGCCGGCATACAAATACACCATTCATGTTCAAGAAAACAAACTATGCATCCAACATTTCACTAGTACAACAATTATTAACAGACCACCACATACCTGAAGCTTCACCAACTTCTGCCTCCATTTGTAAAAGTTCAAGATTCAAGAAGGCATGAAGAACAGGACTCCACAGCTTTAGCCGATTGATCCGCGGTCATCGCGCCAAGTAGTATTGGTCACGTAGGCATTTTTACGAACACCTAAATCAAGTCTCCCAAAAGATCAAACAACCTATTACTCACAATGGGTTACTTTATTAACGTAATTACTGCAGCCAAATATGAAATTGCACTCAATTCTAAGGTTCAGATCACAAAACTTCAAATCAATGCTTAAATTATTTGGCGTAGGAAAAAAACGGAGCAGATCAATGAAACGATTTCTATGAAACTACAAATAAAGATGAATTCAACATATCGTTTGATTCAGAGTTAAAGCACTTTGTTTATGTGAATAGCAAGAGAAACGACGATTCACATTGTTCGGGAGAGTTCATTTGGAACAAAAGTAAACGACCAAAATCGCAGATAAAATAACAAACCAGCATAATTAGTACCTACTCCGGCGACACAATCTCCACTGCGTGGTTCCTCTAACGCGATCACCGGAGGAAGGAAGATATGGCGATCCGCCGCCGCCGGCGTGACGAGGTTTATCTCATCGACGTGGTCGCCGGCGAACCACTGGGCGCCAAAACCACGTCGCTGCGATCTCCGGGGAAAAATATTGCACCAAATACCTAAACATGCGAAGGCTTTTATAGGGGAAGGAGGTGGTTGTGATCAACGGCTAAGGGAGGCGGTGTTTGAATGAAGGGCTCTGATGGAATCCACGTGGCGACTCTCCTCTGGGTGGATTCCAAGGCTTTTTACTTATCTTTTTTAGGAAAATTATCTTCTACAGTTTTTCAAAACAATTATGACTAAAAAAAGTAAAATATAACTTTTTAATATTTTAGAAAATTCTTGAATATATTTCCATATATATATATATGTATATATAGTTTGATTTTCTTAATTCCTTTGTATTTTTTTACTTTCTTATTTTGTCATACTTTTCAAATTATTTAGAGATAAATTCAGAAACTATTCAGTAAAACTTAAAGTAAATTATGTATCTTCTTCTAGTACATATTTACAAGCAAATTAAAAACAAATTTGAGTATGTTTGGTATCTCACTGAATTTTGAGAAGAGGAAATCTGAGTTTGAATTTTAAAATTATCATTATTCAAAGAGGATATATGATAATTTATTTCAATTATATGTCATTAAATTTCAAATTCATAGAGACCATCAGATTGTCACATTTAATTAAACATATAACAATTATGTTAAATTTTCTAATAATTTAAATTATTGTCTAGCTTGACAATTAAGATAGCACGGTGAAATATATTTTTTTTAAAAAATTCAATTGATTAAGTTCTCTCAGTTTTTTATTTTATAAAAAAAATATAATATCGTTTAATTCTATTTCTCAATTTCTTTAAATCATTTATGAACAAATAGTAATCTAAATAGTGTGCCACACATTAGTGCACAATATATTTCCTTTTCCTATTTAAATATGCAATTAAAGTTTAACAAAACATTTGAAAGTATTTTAGTTCAACAATTTAAATTGTGATTCATATTACTACCTCTTGCCAAATACTACGATGTTTTAGGAATGAGTATGTCACAATGTATTTTAATGATGATGTAAATTATCAATTAATTAAATTGGAAAGATATCAAATGACCTCTTAATATATGTTGTGAAAATAATCATTATCGATGTCACCCTTTCATTATTCCATGGACAGAATGAAACTATGCATCCAACACTTCACTAGTACAATTATTAACAGACCACTACATACCTGAAGCTTCACCAACTTCTGCCTCCATTTGTAAAGCTCAAGAAAGTAGTATTGGTCACATAGGCTTTGTTACGAACACCTAAATGAAGTATCCCAAAAGATCAAACAACCCGTTACTCGCAACGCGATACTTTATTAACGTAATTACTGCAGCCAAATACGAAATTGCATCAATTCTAAGATTCAGATCACAAAACTTGAAATCAACGCTTAAATTATTTGGCGTAGAAAAAAAAAACGGAGCAGATCAATAAAACGATTTCTATGAAACTACAAATAAAGATGAATTCAACATATCGTTTGATTCAGAGTTAAAGCACTTTGGATATCCGATGGATCTAACTACATAAACAATGTATAGCAAGAGAAAGGACGATTCACATTGTTCGGGAGAGGAGAGATCATTTGGAACATAAGTAAACGACCAAAATCGCAGATAAAATAATAAACCAGCATAATTAGTACCTACTCCGGCAACACAATCTCCAGTGCGTGGTTCCTCTAACGCGATCACCGGAGGAAGGAAGATATGGCGATCCGCCGCCGCCGGCGTGACGAGGTTTATGTCATCGGCGTGGCCGCCGGCGAACCACTGGGCGCCAAAACCACGTCGCTGCGATCTCCGGGAAAAAATATTGCACCAAATACCTAAACATGCGAAGGCTTTTATAGGGGAAGGAGGTGGTTGTAATCAACGGCTAGGAGAGGCGGTGTTTGAGTGAAGGGCTCTGATGGCATCCACGTGGCGACTCCCCTCTGGGTGGATGCCAAGGCTTTTTACTTGGACTTATGCTTTTTAGGAAAATTATCTTCTATAGTTTTTCAAAACAATTATAACTAAAAAAAATTAAATATATTTTTTTAATATTTTAAAAAACTCTTTAATATATTTCCATATATATATAGTTTGATTTTCTTAATTATTTTGTATTTTTTACTTTCTTATTTTATCATACTTTTTTAATTATTCAGAGATAAATTCAGAAACTATTCAATAAAACTTAACGTAAAGGGAATAAGGAATATGTGGAGCTGAATTGCTCTACATGTATGGACCATCATCGGATGTATAGTAAAGGGCTCGGATCAACACATGTGGCCCTTCATTAACAAACTGAGCTCTTCATTATAGATCTGACGACGGTTCATACATATGGAGCTGAATCTGCTCCACATATTCCTTAACACCTAACGTAAATTATGTATCTTCTTCTAGTGCATATTTACAAGCAAATAAAAAACAAAATTGAGTACGTCATTATTCGAGAGGATATATGAATCTATTTCAATTATATGTCATTTAATATCAAATTCATAGAGACCATCAAATTGTCACATTTAATTAAACATATAACAATTATTTTATTATTTTTCTAATAATTTAAATTGTTGTCTAGCTTGACAATTCAGATAGCACGATGCAATATTTGTTTTTTAAAAAAAATATTCAATTGATTAAGTTCTCTCAGTTTTTTATTTTATAAAAAATATAATATCGTTTAACTCTATTTCTCAATTTCTTTAAATCATTTATGAACAAATAGTAATCTAAATTGCTCGGATGTTACCATATTCTAACTTTTCCCTTTTTTATCTATTAAAGTAGGGAAAAAATATTGTAACGCCCCCAAAACGCACTCCGTGGCTCGGCCCGCGAGAACTTTTCGACGGCGCTACATGGGCTTTGGACATATATTAAAGACATCATAATAATTAAAATGACATTGCAGCGGAAGACTTAAATATAATATCATGATAATATAACTCAAGGCAGCGGAAACATATAAAAGTCCATAATCATCTTGCCACGTATGGGCATAAATCTATGTCCAAACATAAGGCCCATAATATGAGTCTTAGGCTCATTCGACTCGAGACATAAAATAAAATAACAAGTTCATTAGATATAACCCTAATGACTTAAAAGCCTACACGACCTAAACATGACCATGTGCAAATTAAGCCGCCATGAGCACACCACCGCCAAGTCCCTCATGCGTCATCACCTGCATGGATCCAATA
>LTAE01002196.1:37169-48559 GCA_001647135.1 Pontederia paniculata | reverse complement strand
TCCTAAGATCCTACTTGTTCTTCTTCTTCCCTAGCTTCTTATTCCTCTTTAATGGTGATTCCTTCTTCCTCCCAAGCTTGGTGAAGCTCTAGCCCTTTCGTCTTCTTGCCCTAAAGCTTCTCCTTCTTCTCCAAATCCACCTTGGGCTGAAAATGATGTCAAACCCTAGCTATGGTGTCCTCATGATGGAGAGAAGAGAGGAAGAGAGAGAGTGTGAAGGGAAGAAATGAGGACAAAGAAGATGCGTTACCCCTTTTATACTTAGGGTTCCACCTATTTTAAGTGGGTTCTTGAGCTAAATTCTGGATTAATGGGCTTTTAAGTGTACATGAGCCTTTTGGATTAATTGAGTATTTTCTATAAACTTTTTTGGGTTTTACAAATATAACACATTTATGTGTTGCAAAATATGCAGCACACAAATTATTTTATCTAATTTCATTTAATGACTTTTATATTATATTTTATTAATTCTAATAAAAAACTTATACTCTCCCATCTTAATTTTTGATCTAGCATACCACATTTTATTTTTACTTACATCTCACTATTGAATCAAGTAATAGTAAAATAATAAAATAGAATCCAATGATTAATATATTAAGTGAACTATTTTAAAAATAAAAAAAATTATTTGAAAGTTAAATATTAATTTAGTATGGTAGACATTAGTGCACAATATTTTTTTTCACAATTAAAATGTGCGATTAAAGTTTAACAAAACATTTGAAAGTATTTTAGTAAATTTTCTTCGACAAATAAATTATGATTCATATTTAATACCTCTTACCAAATATTACGACGTTTTAAGATTGAGTAAGTCACAATATATTTTAATGATGATGTAAAATATCAATTAAATTAAATTGGAAAGACATCAAATAGCCTCTTAATATGTTGTGAAAATAATCGATGCCACCCTTTCATCATTCCATGGACAGAATGAAACTGAAGAATAGGCTGGACCTTAGGCCCTGTGTTGGAATGATTAACCAAACTTTATCCCAAAGATGATGTATAGTTCCTGGCCCCTTGAATAGTAGGCAAGTCCACAAGGCCTCATTTGATTCTCACTTTATTATTTATGGATTAAATATTTTTTAACTACTTCATCTTCAAATTTAGTTCAAAGAGAACATTTTAATCTAAAGTCCCTTAAGAATACAAAAAATGAGAATATCTTTTTTTTAAATGAGAATATCTTATAATCCAAAGCTAAATACAAGGTGAATCCCATGAGCTCATCTTTGAGTGTTCGATAAAAGATTAAGGAATAAGATCTTAATTTAGTTCTTATTCCTCCATCAAACGGCTCCACATAGTAGGACTTATTTTTTTAATATTCTTAAACTTTATGCTGAAAATTATTTTACAAAGAAGATCCATGGGCTTAGGCCTAATACACATAAATATTAAATTTTTAATGAATAAACGATACTTAAGTCATAAGTAGAATCAAAGTTATGACCTTTTAGTTCAAGGTGGAGGTGTGTAGTAGAAAAATGAATTCTAGGGTTTTGTAATTGAATGCATATGAGTCGAATCAGATAGTATATTTTGACCATTTGACTAGAGCTAGATTGAGATGGGCTTGGATTAAGAAAAATCTAATTATTGCTCCGACAACAATAATGTGGAATCATAATATAATTGGCGTTATATCGTTTTATATTTTAACTATTATATATGAAACTATATTATTTCATAGTGTATATATTTAAATTACACAACCTTATTTTTATTTTATACGCATTAAAATTTAATCCATTATGTTATATTATGAATTTGAGTCACTGATAGCCAACACAACCAAAATATCCGTCGTCAGGATGTCCTTGTGAAAATTGGATAAGGACCACGACAATCACCCTAGGGACGTTTCTATATGTTTGTGCAAAACTTTATTGCAATAATTCAATGAAGGTATTTTTTATTTAAGTAAATAATATAATATTATTTAATTTTTTAATTATTGAATATTAAGTTTATGATGGATAAAAAAAAATTAAAAGAGAGAAAAAATTGATAAAAATCAAGTAATAATGATATTACCTACATCAATAGAAAACACTTTTATTTTTTAAAATTAAAAATAGGTTAATATATATGTGTAGTTCGTAAATGTATATTTCTTGCCCTTATATTGCAGTTTATTAGATTATCGAAGACACGAGGAAATGATATTTGGGTAGTTAAAATGTGTTCATGTATCAACTTTTAGAGTTATTAATTGATCAAACTTTTTTTTTCGTTTTTATTTGAATATTGAGTTAATTAAATACTAATAATCTTATAAATAGATTGGAAAAAAAATCACCATATATGAATGGGACGTCCAATTCGTTTGCTCTACGTCGTCGACCGGTACGGTATCGATGTTCACGGGTCGAATTTGATCCGATTCGAATTTAAATTCGATTCAACCCGATTAATTTTGTTCGAATTGGATTGGATCGAATTGATGATAAAGTAGTCATCGAATCCGATCCAATTCGATCTTCATTGGATCGGATTGAATCGGATTGGGTCATTGATTTATCAAATTAAATTTTTTCATATATTTTTAATTATTTTTTTTATAATACTTAACATCAATTATATTTTAAAAAATAAATAAACATATTTTTATCAATATTTTATAATGATTTAAAAGATATAAAGTATAAATTTATAATATATTTTAATTTTAAAGTAATATAAAATTCTTATTAAGAATAAATTAGTTTAAATTTAATAAAAAATATATAAAAGTTCGGGTCATCGGGTTCAAATCCGTATCCGATCCGTTGATGATTGAATTATGGTGGAGTTGGTTTGGGTTCGACCCGATCAACGATTCGATTCGATCCAATTAAAATTGGGTCAGTTTGATCGTCAGGTTCATCGAGTCGATCCGGTGAACACCCCTAGTCTATATACAAAGCCTTCATTACCTTTTGTGTAGTTTAATTGGATCTTAGACAACTAATCCTCACATGCACCTGGCAGGGTACGTAGTGCATGCTCACTCTGCAAGAGCACCCACTTCATCTTCTTCCACAGGAATACGTATTTAAAGTGGCAAGTGGCGTACATACTTCTCTTATCATTGGGTACAGTACATGCTGCCTGCAGACATTGCCTGAGAGCCACAATGCACTGATCAGCAATGTGCAGCCTGCAGAGTACACAGATAACATGCTGGAGGCCGCTGCCAAGTTGCCTTCTGCCTTCTACTGACCACATGAGCTATCCAAGTGGATGATGCATCTCTCTGCACCATGGTTCAAAGTCCATGCATGAAGAAAGATCATGACTGGTCCTGGCCTCGTCTCCCTGGACCTTTGCACCCTTGAGAGGGTCTTCAGCGATCTGTCTCTTGGAGCCATGGCCATCAGGTTGTGAGCTCTACAGTTGTGATGCTTGCCCAACAGAGACAAGCAGACATAAAAATGGCAAATGGGATTGCATGGTTTCTGTTACTGGAGACAGTACTCTCAGTCCCTCATTGCTGTTAATCCATTTTTTTTTCCTATGGATGTGTGGTCTGTGCTTCTTACTTTTTTGTTCTTAAGTCATCACTTACAGAAGAAAAAAAAAAAGTTCTGCATCAGGCAATCATTATTATGCTCACCAGAAAAGCTTGATGATTGACATGAACATGTTAATTAATTATCTGATAACATGCTGGATTTTGTAGGGTGGTTGTTCTGTTGCAAGAATATTAACTGTACCCATCTATAAAATTAATGCTCTCTTTTGATTGATAGATCATATTGGTGGTTAAAAGAGTATATTCTTCATAACAGTGCTCCAGCTTCTTTTCTTTTCTTCAATCATAACTAAAACTTCAAGTAAACTGCTGAAAACTTTGGCCTACGAGCACGAAGGACCCCCATGCATAGTATACATAGAAATATTGGTTATTTCTTCTAACATCCCATGTACTATATTTTTTTTTCGAGAATAATCTCAAACTATAATTTTACCGATTTTAGTCACTAAACTATTTTTTCTTTGACATTTTTATCCTCTGTCATTTTTTTTTGTTAAAATTTATTTTTTAGATATGTTAAATGACACTTGTACCCTTATGTAAAAATTTAAAATATTTTTTATCTTTTATTATTTATTAGTTTGAAACACTTATACCATTTGCTAATTCTTTTTTAGATTAACAAAATAAGTAATAAAAGATAAAAATTATTTTAAACTGTCATTTAACAAAGATAAAAATGTAACTTTAATAGGAAAAATAATAAAATCAAACGTTAAGATTAAAATGTCAAAGCGGAAATAATTTAGGGACTAAAATTGATAAAATTATAGTTTGAGATTATTCGTGAAAAAAAGTTATAGTATAGGAGGTGTTAACGGAAATAACCCTAGAAATATTTGGAGTGAAATGTTAACTATCTAGTGATGACAGTATGATGAATTTGTTAAATCTATCTAGGCGACCTAATGGAACATGCCAATTGCCACACCCATGATACTATTGATAGAACACCTGCATGCTGCAGCACCAGGACAGGCATCATGCATGAAACGCCCACAACTCTCACATATACTTTGAATTGGTTCTGTACAGATCCTATATATTTACATGCAATGAAGCCTCTCCATGTGCTTCACTTTGTTTATGGCCTGCAGAACAAATAAATAGTGAAGGTGTCGAACACCATCTAGAGGACCACATGGTATTTGATTCTTTTCATTTGATCATTCAGGCCCCCTCACTACCAACCCAACACCACATTTTGACAAGGAAACTAATTAGCTTAACTTATTGCCCTTAAGTTCTAACATCTTTTTCTAATGACTGGGATTCCATTAGTGATGCACAAAAGTGTGATCACAGAGCTGAAAAAAATATAGAAACTTGTTTACTGATTTTGTCACTATATGTTTGCTATCAAACAAATGTCTAATTTTCATGAAGAGTTCATCTACGAGTAAGTAGTTAATGCACTCGATTTCTTTGATTTTTCTTGAGTATCTTATGAAGGACCTGTTCAGCAAATTAAAGACTGAATAGATATGGCATTGCATCTGCTGCTTTATTTGTCAGATTTAGCAGCTCAGCAGATCAAAGCGCCTTAACTCCTCTCATCTCCACCAACAAATTTAAAGTGCCATTCATGAAATCATCAAGATATTATATTTATACTACATATGTGTGTGTGTATACATTGCATGATAGAACAGCTTACACTTCTGATTAAATTTTTTAACCCAAGAAATGCATCTACCAACAGTCATGGAATACAGTACAAAAAGTAATGCAAATAAAAGAATCCAAGTGCATTATGCATGGCATGTTAGACCCTCTCCTATACCTCTTCTAGATTATTTATAGATATGCACAGAGACCATGTCCCATGAACCAATTCAACAAGAGACATAAGCCCATATATCATTACCTTAACTGCTACAAGACCACATGCATCATAGTCATTTGAGGACACTAAGCACTAAGATAATTCCATTTGCAGGTTAAGTTAGAGCTCACAAAACACTATATAAGACCTCGCCTTGTCTCATGAGAAGCACCAACATCGATTGATCCCTCTTCTTTCATCCTGCAGTAATCAAGAGGGACAGCCATGGCAAGGGAGACACAGATTTCTGAGAAGCTGAAGCTTCTCTTGGCGGTGCTTGCTCTCCAGCTATGTTATGCAGGGTTTCATATTGTCTCCAGGGCTGCACTCAACATGGGGATCAGTAAGATTGTTTTCGCAGTTTACAGGAACATCATTGCTCTGGTCTTGTTGGCACCCTTTGCATACTTTCTAGAGAAGTATGTGATCAGCTCAATTGGTTTGTTCATGGAATTTTCCTTAATGACTTCGAGGGCTACTCACTAATCTTTCTTATGCTCCTTTGTTTTCAGAAAGGACAGGCCATCTCTTTCCTTCTCATTGCTGTGCCAATTATTTCTTCTGGCACTATGTGGGTAAGAGTTGCATTCAAGCATCTATTTCTTTCGGTTTATTTCAAGTTTAATTATGGTTCTTAGTGGTTGATTTATTTGTTTGCATGCTTTACAGTATAACTGCAAACCAAGGATTTTACCTCCTGGGTCTGTACTATCTATCTCCTACTTATGCTTCTGCCATTCAGAACTCAGTTCCAGCTATTACTTTCGCCATGGCGGCGGCTTTAAGGTTAGCGAAAGAATTCAGTAAGAAATCGGATTTTATGATCTCTTAGCATGCATTTCTGATTGATTATTTGGTATGTTCAGGCTCGAACAAGTAGACATGAAGAGAAGATATGGGCTGGCAAAGGTGATTGGAACAGTTGTTAGCATAGGTGGTGCCACAGTTATTACTCTGTACAAGGGTCCTCCCTTGCTGCAACATGAACTGCACAGCAAACTGTTCACAGCCACCTCTTCAAGCCTAATACTAAACTGGACGCTGGGCTGTCTCTACATCCTTGGACACTGCCTTACATGGTCTGGTTGGATGGTTCTTCAGGTGTGTGTCCATTGTTTTGGCTACATGCTGCATGCCCACTGTTCACATCATTATGGTTGATGTAGATTTTGGTGCAATTATTTTTCTAGGTTCCGGTGCTGAAGAAGTACCCAGCAAGGCTCTCAGTGACAACAATTACATGCTTCTTTGGGCTGATTCAGTTCATGGTGATAGCTGCCTTTGCAGAGAATGATGTGGAGAGGTGGAAAATCCACTCAGGAGGAGAGCTCCTCACCATCCTTTATGCTGTTAGTCTACTCTTTCTGAATTCTCATTCACATCTCTTCAAGTTAGAGAAATCATAATTTGACTTTGCTACATTTCACTTTGCACAGGGTCTTGTGGCATCAGGAGTTGCCTTCTCTCTCCAGATCTGGTGCATTGACAGAGGAGGTCCCCTCTTCACTGCAGTCTTTAACCCTGCACAGACTGTTGCTGTGGCCATTATGGCTGCAGTCATACTTGGTGATGAGCTCTACTCTGGAGGGTATGGACTATGGACATCAAATCCAAACAGCAACATCAATGCAGAACAATACATAACTTTAAGATAAAAAATATTTATTATTGTTCTAACAATTTGGATTTCTCCTATATTTCAGGATAATTGGATCTGTTCTCATTATTTTTGGTCTCTACTTTGTCCTATGGGGTAAAAGTGAGGAGAAGAAGGGAACAACACAAGAGCTGGAGAAGGATCTCACAAAGCATCTTCTTGACCAAGACAGCCCCCATAAAGAAAATGCACTAGTTTCTGACATCCCATGAGAGTGCATGCAGATTCTCTATATTTTTTTTTTGTTATTTTTTTCTTCTGTTTTTAAGAGAAGGATAAGTACTGGAGGAACAAGACAACCCACCGGTAGGAGTGCCCATATTCTGTATTGGACTGCAACTCTTTTTATATCCTCACTACTGTTAATTAAAGTGCTGGTAATATGCAAAGTGTGCATAGAATATGAGGCCAGTGTTTGCTAAACGAGCTCTTCTTTAGTTTGATTAACCTTATTATATTAATTGTTGTTTTGCATTGTGCATTGTGCATTGCGAGACACATGTAACTGATGTGAAAATGGAGTGCTGCTCTCAACAATAATATTCATCTTACCTTAAAATGGAGATAAATAGAGTAAAAAAAGTATTTGCTTAACTAAACCATAATATAGTGCTTTGTTTTCTGCAAGCAAATGCTTGGCCCCTAGATAAGGAATTCCACATGTTGACATTAATCCTAATTCTGAAATCATCAAGAATACTGAAAGCTTATCCACCACAACTACATTTTAGGAAAATACTACTACTTTGAACAATAAGACTTATCTTTGATACTTCTCCGGTGCAAAGAGAATTCCCCCGTTTTGTTTGATACTTTCATCTGTTTAGTAGCGAGTTGAGAATTCGAAGATTTGTAATATGAAAATGACAATATGGGGAATATATAGGGCGAGAGATCGACCAAGAATAAAAAAATTGAATAAAACGAGAAAGAAAGATTGACACACAGATTTTTAACGTGATAAAACCCTCTTGATCAATGTGAACAAGAGGAAAACATCCACGGACAAAGGAGGCTGTCATCAAAGAGTTTTCATTATGCCAGAAGAAGAAAGTAAATCATAAAACCCTAACTCATATTTATAAGAGTCCATACCGCGGGGCTCCCTCCGCTACCGTCACAGATTCACTTTTTTTTCTCTCTCAATTTTTTTTAATTTTTAGTAAAAGGTATAATATTTCAAGGCACAATAACACGATCTCATATTATTAACAAAGGAAAAAGGAATATGTAGCGCACTTATACAGAAAGTAACGATATTTTTTGTAAAAAAATATATATAGCGCACTTATAAAAAAGTAACGATACTTTCTGTATAAAAATTTTTTTTATACAGAAAATATCGTTACTTTCTGTATAAGTGTGTTATAAGCTCTCTATCCCTCTTAACAACTGTCCATTGAATAGTAGAAATTATTAATAAGATTATCGACATAGACGAAGGATGAATTCAAGGAGTTGAATCATTTGAAGCACCGACTCTGGTACCTACTACTGTAAGAGACCTGCTTCATGCAGTGCATGAACTCTTATATATAAAGTCGAACAGATCTATTGGTCACATCTTATAGAAGTTATAGATGCAGTGTGCATCTACATTGAGGCATCCATGCATCCATTCATTCATCAGCACAGTAAAATGAAGGGTATATATATGTTTCTGATTCATGCATGTTACTCCTACAGGCACAATACATAGTACTGCATAATTTGATTTCTACAGAAAGATGACACAAACTACATCTTCCTCGCAGATCATCACGCGTTCTTTACCTTCTACGACTCATCGCATTTAATTCGAACAGCTTCTTCATTAATTCCTTCTGTGCCGATCCGTCTCCATCGCATGAACTGCATGCATGGCCAAGGGGACCTGCATATGCATGGGCACGGATCCCCGCCGAGCGTGTGCAATCCGTGAACTGGGACCGGACACTTGTACCCGAGCGAACGATTTTGAGCTGCACCCCCAAACGTATCAGACATAACAAGTACACCACATTTATGCATGCAGCTAGTTGATGGTCATGCACCTTTCAAAGTTCTGACTTCTGATAAAAACGATCCAACTAAGTTGCCGGGATGAAATTCGGAACGATACAAATTAGTCGAGACAAGTCGCGAACAACCACTGAAAAAAAAAATCATTCAACCAAGTTGGCTAGCTAATTAACAACGACATGATGAAGAACAGCACGTACTGCATAAATTCTTCCTGACATGTCCCAGATCGAGTGAGCAGGCATCACTGTCCGCCCATGGGGGCTCGTCATGGGCGATAGCTGATGGTTAAAGTTCTTGTCCGGTGGATGTCGGAATTAGGCCTCCGTGCCCGATATATTTCTTCTTAACTAAATAAAATTTGTTGGAGTTAGCTAATACTTTGTGGTCTCTTATTTTTCATATCGAAGTACGTTGAGTTTAGGGGAATTGAAGTATTACTCAAAATGACATTTGACCTCTACGCATAGAAAGGAGGTACGGGGGACACCGCCCTCCGACGGAGGTCCCCAAAATCTAAACGAGTTTGGATTTTTATTTAAGCTGACTCATATGGTGCGGATTAAGAGATTCTATATTTGTTAGAGTTTTGAACTCATATATAAACGTGAGGTTAAGTGGTTGTAACGAAAAATAATAATAGTGAAATACTTCTATTTGTGTTCTCGAATTACCCTTCAAAATTTGAGGCATGGATACATCCATACAACGTCGATATCTTATCGTAATATAATATTTAATTGATCATTTCGTATTGTCAAATTCCGGGGTCGGAGTCCACTGTGGAAATCGTCACGAGGCATTGATGAAATGATAGGTAATATATACATATACTATGTCTTGGCCTCATAGTTTGATAATTAATTAAATTGAAGCAAGAAGAGTGTGTACATGCATATATGTGTTCAACAGCTCAAGAATGGGTGGGATGCATACATTTAAAGCGTATATTGACGTGAAGATAGTGATGTGAATGAAAGGTTACATCATAATTTCTTAAGTAATGATCATACATATGGTATTTTATTTGTATAAAAAAGAAAAGTAAAAACTAAAAGATATAAGTTCTCGTAGAACGATTACATACGGCCCAAATTGCACTTGCAACTTTGGGCTTCTTTTTGCTTGTATACGACCGTGCATTTATTATAGAGAAATATTTGGGCTTCATTGTTTTGTATTTTGGGCTTCCATTCGAAACATACGAAGCCGAGGAATTGAACATGCTCCGTTTATTGGGCTCAAATCCACCAGCGCAAGGCCACAACTCCCATGTGAGTACCCATTATTAATTGGGTTTAAGGAGTCTAACCCGCTTATTTGAAAGGAATAGAAAAAAAATGGTTCGATGGAGCCGGTTGAAAGTTTGTTTGTTTTTTTTCTCTCCAACGAGTCGACGTCTTAACAGGACTTGGAGTGTCAAGAATCTCATTTAATCTGGATTCAGTTAAGTAAAAATATTCTCCACGTAGATAGGATTTGATTTCATCTCCTGTTTCATTACAACTTAGATTTGCATAGAAGTATTTGACCAGATTTGGATATAATGTTTTGTCAAGATTGAGAAAACTTATTCATTTACACTCTTCAAACAACTCTCTAAGACCCGGAAGTTGGAGACTCTCCCAATCAATGAAGTGAAAAGGATCAACTACTTGATCTTCAGTATAGAGGGTTTCGAATTGGCATTGAACTCCTTTACTAACAAACCATCGTGAGATGAAAGTGGATTCCAATGAATGGGTCATCTGCAGTGAGAGTTTCATTTGAGAGAGGTTCAACTGATTTGGTAGATTCTGTGGTGTG
Source organism: Pontederia paniculata (assembly GCA_001647135.1). Taxonomy (NCBI): domain Eukaryota; kingdom Viridiplantae; phylum Streptophyta; class Magnoliopsida; order Commelinales; family Pontederiaceae; genus Pontederia; species Pontederia paniculata. The sequence goes on along the minus strand of LTAE01002196.1, from coordinate 37,735 downwards.
GAAGAAGACAATTTTCCTATTTGGTTTTTTATTTGTGAGGTTTTTACTAATCTATGTCTCTTAGAGGCTTGCTGGTTGGACGACATGACTCTAGTAGACAGATAAGAGAACGTGAATCTAGGATATCAGAAAAAATAGTGAACAAAAATTGATTCTGCATAAGAAACAAATTCACAATAAGATTAGGTTAAGTTATATCCATAAACCTCTGATGAACCCTAGAAACTTACACCAGAATTCTATGACTAGCAAATGAAGTTTTAGGTTTACCTATTAGCTCAAATCCTTGGGTAGAGTGTGTTTTGGAGTCTTTTGATCTCTTGAGCCTTTAGAGAATTCGAAAACCAAGTATGGAGGGAGAGCGATGAGAAAACGCGAAGAAGATGAACATTCGTCCCCTTGATATGATTTTGAGTAAAATGACGACTGGGTGTGTCTCACACTATATAAAGTGTTCGCAACATTGGTCGTCCGAAATGAATGATGGGTCGACCGAAGAAAATTGATTTTGTTATGGGCGCAATGGTCATCCTATGGCACAGTGGACGACCATAGATTCACTGAGT
>LTAE01002196.1:0-29303 GCA_001647135.1 Pontederia paniculata | reverse complement strand
TATTGAAGCGGACTCATTACACAACATGGACATTTTGGTGCACCAGTTATCTGGCGTCATTACCTGGTCAGCATGGACCCGCCATATATGAACCTTATGACGCACCATATTGAAGCGGACTCATTACACAACATGGACATTTTGGTGCACCAGTTATCTGGCGTCATTACCTGGCCAGCATGGACAACCATCTCATCATGTTGACGTGGACAATATCTTCAATTTAAATTAAATCAGAATGGTGGTGTGATTAGGCCTTTATTGTTTAGATTGTCTACTTGGGTATTTAGCCCATTAGGTGTTATTTGGGTTTTAGTTTCTTAGAGAAGGGTCTAGCATTCTCTTATAAATAAGAGGGCTGACTCCTTATGATAGGATATAATGTTTTATCATCTTGAAATATGATTCCCTAGGATAGGATATCTTCTTTGTTCTTCGTGAACTCGGACTTGGATTGCGGGTAATATCTTATTTTGCAATTCATTTAAATTCCATCAGTTTGATATTGATTCTTATGCACAGGTTCGCATATTGGTCGATATTTCCATTTCTTGATTCGTGTTTTCGTATGATTCCTTCTTGTTTTCCGCTTCCGCTTAATTGTGGTTCGTTAGGACAGGTTCCCTAACGGGGTTTGTATCACTATGCCTAAAAAATTACAGCACTAAGCTAATGAGTGTGCCAAACACTTATAAGTAAGAACTGCCTACAAAATTATAGCATTAAGCTAACTAATGTGTCAAACACTCATACATAAGAACTGCCTAAAAAATTTACAACATTAAAGTAAAATCTTTCTAAAAAAAATAGAGATAACAACTGCCTAAATAATCACACCTTACTCGATCTAGAACATATAGATTAAAATTTATTATTGGAAACTATGGAAACCGGTACCTCTTGCAATCTAGACCTACAATTTAAGTTATCACTTGAGAAGATATCCTTATTGTGTAAATGGCAGGGATCAAAGAATTAAAAAAAATAATAAAATGGCAGGATCGAAGAATTCCGAAAAAAAAGAAAGCAGAGATAAGATAGTTTCTTCGGATGGCAGAGACAGAATCATTCAGAAAAAAAAGAGAATGGCAGGATCGAAGAATTCAAAAAAAAAAAGAAAAAGAACAAGGATATAGAGATTGTTCAACAGATACGAAGGAATGAAAATGACATCCATTTCTTCGAGTGGTAGAGACGAAATCATTCAGGAAAAAAAAGAGAATGGTAGGATCGAAGAATTCAAACTAAAAAGAGAAAAAGAACAAAGATACACAGATAGTTCGACAGATACAAAGGGAATGAAAATGGAATATGTTTCTTCGGATGGCAGAGACGGAATCATTCAGAAAAAAAAGAGAAAAATGACAGATCCAAGAATTAAAAAAAAGTAAAAGAAAAAGAAGAGCAAATAGTTTCAACGGAAGAGAATAAAATGTCATTTATATATAGACAACCAAAATCTTTGAAATCTAACAGGAAACAACGATTTGGAAGAGGAGGCGTGAAGCATTCACCAGAAAAGAGAAAAAAAAGAGATCGAAGAACAAAAAAAAAAAAGAGATCGATGAATACAAAAAAAAGAAACAGATGAGGGGAAGAAAATGGGAATGCACCAGAATGAATGCAGCAGTTGCCGGCGGAGAGGGAGAGGTGCAACGAAGAAAGAAGAACCCACCACACCGGATCTATTCGGTGGCCGGGCAAAGAGCGAGAGGTGCAGCGGCGGCGATACCTATCGAGGGCGAAGAGAGAGAAAGAGGGAGAGGGAAAAGAGAAAAAAATGTGCCCTAGTCCTGTTAAGACGTCGACTCGGTGGAGAGAAAAAAAACCAAATTTCAACCGGCTCCGTCGAACCAATTTTTTTCCTATTCCTTTCAAATAAGCGGGTTGATGGAGGACCGCAGATCTTTAGATCTGCGGTGCTCTAATTCTTTTTCTTTCTTCCATTTGGTGACACATTAAAAATGACTGGCCTAACAAAATATAAAGAAAAATATGGAAAACTAAAATCATGGTTGTAAAACTCAGACCGATCCGATCGATTGAATCAGTTGGACTGGGGTTCGAGATTAAAATTGGACTATAAATACGGACTTAGAGTTGAGCCGCTTTGGACTAATCAAACTCGATCAAAACTCAAGTTCAACCGATCGAACTAACTGGTTTAATCGACTCGATCGCCAAGTGAATTGTTCTAAAAAAATATTTTATTTATAATTATATGACAACAAATATTAAAAAAAGTGTGATATTTGATATTTCAATAAAGAAAATAATCAATTTACAAATTGTGATTTATAAAATTTTATATTATTAATTATTTTGTTATGCTAATACATTCGATTTTGATATAAATTTTGAGTGATATGAATTTGTGACTTATAAATTATAATTATAAAATAGGAAAAAATGGATGTGCTCCCTACTATGCTCCCTATATTTTTAACCGTAGGATGTGAGATCTATGGTGACTTGATTTAGGAGAGAAAAAAAAAGTATGAGAGAGAAGATTTAATATCCACCATAGATCTAACATCCTACGGTTAAAAATGTAGGGAGCATAGTGCTCCCTATTTAAATAGGGAGCACCTACATTGAACCCTATAAAATATTGTTATGTGACTTATTTGTTATGGTAACACCTAACCCCTTGCCATCTCTTCTTCTCGCTGTTACACCACCTAACCCTCTCCAAGCGCACCAGTAACTGTCCACTTACCACCAACCATACTTTTGAGTAAGGTTACACATCCATATATAAAATGACAAAAAAGTGGACTTTGTTAGTTTTTTTTATAAATAATTAATGTCTTCTGCATACTTAATATTCAAACTCTTTAACCTTTAGTTTGCCCAACATTTTTGCCTATTCCAATCTTTCTTTTCGTTTAATGATCCCTTCATAAAGGAGGATTGTCTTCCGAACAATGGGCCTTGTCGATTCTCAAACTTAACAAATGAAAATACAAAATATTAGTTGAGTTATTTTGATTAATTAATTATTATTTTATTTCATGAATTGAATATCATTCTGAATATTGATGTTAATTGTGAGCCTCCAACAAATCGATCGTCACTGATCTCTTTTATTTAAATTGTTAATATATCACGAACTTTTTTTTCTTATGAATTGAATAATAGCATAAAGTTAATCAGACGATTAAATATAATGCTCTACAACGAATATAAAGTTCTTGCTTATTTTTCATAAAGAGATATTATGTTTGGAGTGAATTGATAAGCCGTTCTTCGTCATTTAAAAAAGATTTCGAATTTAATTCTTATGAATGTAAAAAATTTTCGTTAAGAATTTTATCTGTCATAATTAAATATGCAATTCGAAATCAATAAAAGATTAATCGAAGTGAGTGCGAACTCGACCTAATGTAATTTTTGCGTGTTAAATAACGACAAAAAATATAATAAATTAATTAGAAGCTTCAATTCCTAAGGGCATTTTGGTCAATTGCCGATAGTCCTCGTACGGCCCGGCGGCGGATGCCACGATGTGGAAAGCCAACGAAGACGTTTATTATTATTATTTTAATTATAACCCTAAAACCTCACCAAGACGCCGAAGTCCTCAGAAACAGTAACATTGGGACCCGCTCACTTTACAGTAAGAATCCCCCGCCGGGTCAAATTCGTTGTCTGCAGCCATCTTTGTTTTTTTTTTCTGGGTCCTTCTCACGGTCGCTATGTATATAACCAACAACCACAAGAGAGAAAAAAAAAATAATAATACGAGAAGAGAGGAAGAAGAGATGGCGTCGCTAAAGCTGAGCGCTCCGACGAGCCAATGGATCGCCGGCGAGACGTCGCTCAATCGACGTGGATTGCTCCCGTCGCCTGCGATTCGGAGGGTCGTCGTTGCCCCGATCCGGGCGGGTTCCTACACCGACGAGCTCGTCCAGACCGCTGTGAGCACTCTGAACCTCTATACCCTCAGTTTATTCCTCCTCCCGCCGTCGTCTTTGGATCGTCGATTCGTTTTTTTGCGGTTTCGTCGTCGGTTTCCTGCTTTCTGGTGCAAAAAGAACCTAACTTGACAAAAAAGATTGGATTTTGAATTGTAATTTAGCCGCATTGATGGGCCCCTTTTGTCCGTGTCTATGTTGTCACTTGATATGGTGTTATTAGATGAGTTATCTTATGAGGCACGATCTGGTAGTGGCTTAAAGGCTATGATCCATCATTGCATTCATATGAAAAGGTAGAAAATTGTAAGGGAAAAAAAGATTTGATCTTGTCTTTATAGTGCATACATACGAAAAATCAGAAACAAAATATATGATATACCGCATGACCTTTTATGTGTACTTATAATGTTTGATCAATTGATCAAGAAGGAAAGAAGTTTTCTTTTTTTACAGGTTGCTGAATTGCTTGTAATCAGATCTTAACACAGTTGACAGAATCAGGAGTACTTTTATGATCTCATGATCTGCATAACTAAAATCAAACCAACAATGTCCACAGTCCATTGCTGCTTTGGGCGATTTTTGATGGGTACTTACGATTAGAAAGTGCATATTTGTTTGGAGGCTCAATTGCCTGAGTTTTTTTTTTCTTTTTTTGAACCTATACATTGTTTTATTGTTTGGTATGCGTGTTACTTGATGTACATCACTTATATTTATTTATTTTTGAAGGCAAAATCACTTATATTATGAAGAAACAACTTAAGATTTAATTGTTATTTAGCTTTGTTCTAAGTATCCAATCCCAGAGAAATTATGACTATGTATTCTTGATTAAACCAAGTATTTGAAACTGCTTTGTTTATTCTCTCTGTCTCACGTCTGGTTCTGACTTGACATAAATTTATCTACACCAGAATGCTAACACCTAAAAAATGGAATGATGATAGGTGTTCATATATTTGTAAGGGAGTGGGTTAAGTCTGGAACCTAGAAAGATAGAGCATGGACTTGACCTCTGCCCTCTCTCTATTATATCTTATTCCATCCCTAAGAGCTAGCGAATCGATACCTTAAGACCGATTAGAGGATTCCGAGTGGGGGACGGGTTTTTTTATGCTCGGCTGGAGACGAAGACTATACCAGAATGATGCTTGAGAACAAAAGAGCATTTTTTGTTGGCATCAACCTCTTCTTTCTGAGCCAGGATCAAACTCAGCTAGTATAGTTTTTCTGTTCTTCGCCTTATCTGTAGTTTCTATGCCAAATACATATCAGAACAAGAATGAAAACAAAATTTAAGTCAGATAATCTTGTCCAACCAAAAAGAGAAGACATTGATTAAATCCTTAATAACTTGTAGTCAAATATCATTTATAAGCTAAGCAACTTGAACTGTCGTGGCTGACTTTGAATTTCTTTGTTGAAACATAATGACACATTCATGGGTTCCATATGCATAAGTTTTATTTATTTATGTATTTATCTTTCTTTAATTCTTTGTGTCATGGTAGAGAACTATTGCTTCCCCTGGGCATGGAATTCTTGCAATTGATGAATCAAATGCAACCTGTGGAAAACGTCTTGCTTCAATTGGTTTGGACAACACGGAAGTAAATCGCCAAGCTTACAGACAGCTCTTGTTGACAGCATCTGGATTAGGGAAGTATATTTCGGGTGCCATCCTTTTTGAGGAAACACTTTACCAGTCTACAACAGACGGTAAGAAGTTCGTAGATTGCTTGCGCGATGAGAAAATCATGCCTGGTATCAAAGTTGACAAAGTAATTCTTCTATATGTTACCTTTGGGGTTTACAATTTTGTCTTCTGAAGCCACATGTTGATTTGGCTTTTGCTGTGTGTATTTTTTCTTAGGGACTTGTTCCCTTACCAGGATCAAATAATGAATCTTGGTGTCAAGGTTTAGATGGTTTGGCCTCAAGGTGTGCTGAATACTACAAGCAAGGGGCACGCTTTGCTAAATGGTTAGTGCTGACCATTTTCATATCCGTCATAAATCTCCCTTGCCAGGAAGTAAATGTTAATCTAGATATCCTATGACTAATATTTTGTTTTCAAACTATCCAGGCGTACTGTTGTTAGTGTCCCTTGCGGTCCTTCTGCGCTGGCTGTTAAGGAAGCTGCATGGGGACTTGCCCGTTATGCAGCTATTGCTCAGGTAATGCCAGATCTCTTTTCAAGATTGCATGAGCAAAGCACAAAAATGAGATCTCTTTATGAGATCAGAGTGCCTTTAGAACCACAATGAAAGGAGGGAATTGATTGAGCAACGATCTGTCTCTTAATTCAAAATGGCCAAAGATTTTGTTCTTTTCATATTTCACGTTACATTTGTACATGAAGATGGAACTTTTCAAGGTTCCCATATGATAAAACAAATAAAATATCTCCTGGACATGCAAAACGATAACATGTTTGATGGTTATTTACAACTTGCAAGTCTATTCTCAAGTTTAACAGTAAGACCAGTCTTCCATAGTTTTTTTTATGTCAAATTTAAAAGGAACATGCTCGCCACAACAGATGCAGAAATAGACTTCTTGGTTCTTTTATGATATTCAGTCACATTCATTCTTGTAGAAGAATACATATTCAGCAACTTCATTGTACCTAGCTGCATAAACATCATCTTAATCCATAGCATATCTTTCAGGATAGTGGCCTTGTCCCAATAGTGGAGCCTGAAATTCTCCTAGATGGAGATCATGCTATCGAAAGGACACTTGAGGTTGCAGAGAAAGTTTGGGGAGAGGTTTTCTACTATTTGGCACAGAACAATGTGGTGTTTGAGGGCATCCTTCTGAAGCCCAGTATGGTAACCCCTGGAGCTGAACACAAGCAGAAGGCTTCACCAGAGACCATAGCAGAATTCACGCTTAAGATGCTGAATAGGCGAGTCCCACCTGCAGTTCCTGGGATAATGGTACATAATCCTAACATTCTAATCAATCTAACAATGCACTGCTGTATGATATGTTTGCTAGTGGTTTGTCCCTAAAGAGATCCTTCATGCAAACACCAGCACATGTTCAGTCGAGTACATGAACACCCACAACCACAAAATGTGGTTAATTTGAAGATGCATTTAGATGGCATAAATGTGATAAATTATATTAAATTAAAGCAAAATAACAAATTAAATGTGTTATCGTTGTGCAGTTTCTATCAGGGGGCCAATCTGAGATGGAAGCAACACTAAACCTGAATGCAATGAACCAAGTCTCCAATCCATGGCACGTCTCGTTCTCCTACGCTCGGGCTCTGCAGAACACAGTCTTAAAAACTTGGCAAGGGCGTCCAGAGAACATTGAAGCTGCACAGAAGGCACTCTTGGCCCGTGCCAGGGCGAATTCCTTGGCTCAGCTTGGCTGCTATTCAGCCGACGGCGAAAATGAAGAAGCTAAGACTGGAATGTTTCAGAAAGGCTACACTTACTAAGTCAGGATCTCGCATCAGCCGACTCTTAACTATATCTATCTTGTAGTTCAGTTATTTAATGTTGTGCTTGTGTTTGAAAGAACGGAACTCCTCGAAGAAGCATTATCTCACATTTTTCTGAACAAGATCATTCTTGTTATTTCAGCATCCTCAGTTTATTTGCTTTGCTTTCACTTGACTTCTCTTTTCTATCTTGGTCATAGTTATTTTGCCTTTTCTGTCCAGAAAAGGATTTAGTAGACAAAAGCTTGCTTCTTCAGTTGTGATTTATGAAGTATTGTTCGTCCAAAATTAAAAACAAAATTAAAATAGACTAACAAACAGCGAACATTAGTTTTTAAAACAATGAGAAAATAATTGCCTTTCGTTTTATGTTTGTCTTTGTATTTAAGGATATCTTTTTTTACACAAAATAAATTGATTATCTATTCTATATGTGACATAAAAGAGAAAGAAGATGAAAAATATTAATTTAGGCACTTAAGATAAAATGCACAGGTAATGTTTTCTTGCATTCCTTATTTATGTGATCAAATACACGTCTGCACACAACCAAAATAGCAATGTTTTGAAAATTGGACCGGATCGGCTGGTTGAACCGATTCAGCTGTGAATTGGTATCAATTCCATTCCGATTTACTATAAAACTCGGAATTGACAAAAAATCTGAAAGAACCAGTTTGGACCAGTAAAATTAGGTTGAACCATTAAAATTTGTTAAACCCGATTTTTTTATTTTTTTCACTTTGAAACTTGGATAGAATTTTTTAAAGATATTGACAAAATAAAAAAATTGAAAAAACTCAATAACTTTCATATTATTTTTTCATCTGCATTCTTGTGGTTGTAAAACTCTAAGAGACAATTATTTGCATCTCGACTTCCTAATACAAGTAAATGTTGATTCATTTCTCAATTCTTTTTTCTTTTTTTTTTATATTATTTTTTTCATATGCATTCTCGTGAGTTTGAAACACAGGAGATCGTGTTATATTCTCATAACTTATTTTGCATAATAAAAATTAAAACTTATTTTCATAACTTATTTTTTTTTTCTGAACAATCAATTACTTATGTTACATAATAAAAATTAAAACTTCCATGTCTTAGTTTAATTTTTTATTCCACTTCTCATAATTTTTTTTGTTATATTCTTTTTTAGTTTCATAATATTTTTTATCTTTGTTATAAATTTTTAACCTATATTATTTAATAGTGTATAATCATTCTAAAATATGTATGTTTTTAATTTCTTGACATATCTAGTGACTATTTACTTACTCGATTTGTTCTATCATTTTAAAGTATTAAATGACAATGAATAGATTACTATTTATTTTTTTATATATAAAGTATCTTATTTTGATAAAAATATAGTCTAATCCGATTAAACCCGATCGAACCAATCCAATCGTGACCCAGTTAACACTCCGATTCGATTTTCAATTCGATTATGTTGCAATAGTATGCATATTAATATGCCAATCAATCATAATGGTGCATACGTGTGAATGAGTACTGCATCTGCAAAGCTGCTCACCGCTTTCTTTGAAATAAATTTTTTTAACTTCACTCATCCTCAATCAAACAGAACAAAAATAGGGGGAAAATTAAGATGGAAATGATGTATTTTATCTCAAATCTAGAGATAATATGATATTTCCATGTCGAACACGGAATGTAACTCAGAAGGAGAACAACACACATATATTCTTTGCATGCAACCTGTATGAAGAGATCTGATTCCAATATAAAGGATAAAACACCATCGCAATTCCATCTCATTAACTGCAGTACAAACAAAAGAAAAATGTTTCGAGATCTATAACTGTTTCATTCACATTACACGACGGCCATACCAGCAAACAACTCATCCAACACCTCGGGTTCTACCATTAAGTAAAGAAAACAAAAAACTTTTTGGTGCCTCAGTAACAAAACACAAATACCATCACTTGTGGTTTCACAGATAGGTGAATCTTTCAAGTTAAGAACAACAAAGCTAAGCAAAATCAATCACGACAAATCGTGTCAGTGGCACTTCAAGCCTATCTTACTGTGATGATATCATCTATTTTCAAGATCATCCTCACACACTCAGCAGCAAGTGTAATTGCACTTGTGCTAACCAACAATGGTTGCACTACATTCTCTTCCAGGATGTTTGTTATCTGTCCCTTCCTCACATTTATTCCAGCATTCATCTCACCATGGGCATGTCGGTTCCTCAGCTCCGTCACGATGGTTATTGGGTTAAGTCCTGCATTCTCTGCCAGAGTGTAGGGAATTACTTCTAGCGCCTCCGCAAACTCCTTTATGCAATAACTTTCCATGCCTTGCAGTTTCTTTGCCCAATCTCCAAGTTGCCTTGACATCTCAATCTCTGGTGCACCCCCACCAGCAATCAGAAACCTCTTATTCACCAAGCATCTGATAATGGAAAGTTCTAAATTCAAAGATCTCACACAAGCTATAGACATGATAAAATGTAAAAGTATATAATGCACATTCATCTTCATGAATAAAGAACACAAAAGCAAAGTCACAATCCACAAGAAAGAACCTAAAATAATTTTGAACGAAAAATTAAATTAAGCATGGCGCTGAAAGAATCCCAAATACACGAGCCAACTGCGTGGATACGAATGAAGGATTACAAAAAAAGGTGAAGTCCCTAACACTCCAGTAACTACAACTTAGCAGTTGATCATCTCTATTTCCAATGTTAATGCCACACACTGTATCAATATGAAAGAAAAATTTAAAAACTATAAGGTCCATGAGTTCCTGCTCACGTCGTTGTTTATTATTATCATAGACATACAGTAATACTTACTGCATACCTCTAGAAAAAATAATACTTCCTGTGTATATGCATCTAGAAATCTATTTACATAGTGACTGCATATTAGTGATGCAAGGAGAAACACGTACCATATTCAATGTTTTTATAAGATGCAACATATTTCACACTATGGCAACAAAAAATGTGAAGGGGGCTACCGCTCTCCTGTTTTCTTACTTTAGGTTTCCTCTTTATTAAGTGAAGATTTTCAAAGCATCAGAGAAAAATTTCCACTCCATCTTCCTAGAGAAACCAAAAACTACAAAATAAATAATCTTTTTAGAAATCATTTTCCTCGAGAAAAAAAAAATTCACCAACAACCTTTCAAAACAATCTCCCAATACTTATTTTCTGTCAAAAAATACACCTGCAGTTTCAAAAAATTTTGACATTTTTTCAAACAAGATTGAGATAACAAAAATACCACGACACGTTCTGTAACTCAAATTTGGTTTGTTGCACCCTTCAGGAAACACCAAAACATGTAGAGGATACATACCAAATTTAATATCTGAAGCACAAGTAAGTTGATACCAGCATCTTGTAAAGCAGAACAATACATATACTAGTTATATGTAACCATTACAATCACAAAAATGAACAGAAGGCCCAGAACCATGATTTGTATGAAATGCATCAATGTGTACATGTGTGAATTTAGCTACAAATATATTCCAATATCATGGAACTGTAGCAAAGCTAAATGTCCATACAAAATTTATCTTCATTAAAGCAACAAGAGTTCATCTAAAAGAATTGAGGCCATAAAGCATCCTTCTAAATTCCAAATGCTGACACAAACAAAACCTCTAAACGATTTTTCTATATGGTTCCCTCAAAAGTTTTTTTTTATATGGTATTTGCTAACATCTAAATGGAAAGACAATTAACGTGACAAATTAAACATTCAAACAGCAATTAAGTAACCATAAATCTTTGTGCTGAACATTCATATGTTATAATAAGGTGAAGCTAGTAAAGAAAAGGGATGAACTCTGTAGAATTACCTGACCACACAAAGGGCGTCGTGGAGACTTCGTTCTGCTTCATCAATGACAAGTTGGTTCGATCCCCGCACGAGTACAGTTGTGGTGCTACCCATGTCCTTGATCCCAGTGATCTTCACAATTTTCCCATCCCCAAGTGATACCTCCTCCACACAGTCAGCAAAACCCAGCTTCTCCTCACGAAAGTGCTCAATATTGGCGATGGGCAAACAGTTCAAGGTCTTGGTGACGAACTCAATCTCGTCCCTCTCAACATCCTTAACCACCAAAATCTTCGCCTTTGCCAAGTAATGCAACGACAGATCGGTCACTGCATCTCTCAAAATGCTCTTTTGAATGAGAAGCACGTTGCATCCCGTAGCCTTAATTTTCTTCACCATCCCAAGGATATAATTCCGCTCCTCGCGGAGTATCCGATCCATCTGTGTGTAGTCTGAAACAACAATGCTTTGCTCAATGTCAGTCTTGGGAGGGGAGATCTGGAACTGGATGACAGCAATCTTTGCGTTCTCGACGCGGGTTGGTCCTCCGGCAGAGTGGCTAACCTTCTTGTCAAAGACGAGGCCTTTGATGAATTCAGTATCATCAACAGTGCCGCCGAGCTTCTTCACGATCTTGACATCTCGGAGGTCGACGAGGTCCGGGTGGGCAGGATCGACCACAGAGAGAACGCAATCAACCGCAAGGGGAGCAAGCAGAGAGGAGTACTGGCTGACAACCTTGGAGTTGAGGGAAGTTGCGGCAGACTTCACCAGAGCGTCCCGGTCCGAGAGGTCCAGGGGGACGGCCATGCCATGGAGAACGTCCACAGCGCGGTCTGTGAGACGGTGGAGGGCGTCGGAGACCACCGTGGGGTGGATGCCGGCGGAGAGAAGGGACAGGGAGCGGCGAAGGAGGGCGCCGGCGAGGACGACGACGGTGGTAGTCCCATCTCCGGCAGCAGCATCCTGCGAACGGGAGAGGAGGAGATCATCTTGTCCATGCCCTTGGGGCCGAGGCTGGTGCGCACCGCGTCCGCGACGGCGCTCGCCGCCACGATGTTGGCCTGCCGCACGTCGTCGCGCCGCTTCGTGTCGAAGTAGCTCTCCGTCTTCGAGCCCCGCGGAGCTCCGGCGCCGGAGGTGGAAGGGATGGTGGCGGTCGCCATGGATGACCAGCGACCAGAGAGAGAGAGAGAGAGAGGAGAGAGAGAGAGAGGAACCTTTCAAAACCCTAACGTACCCTGTTTTGTTGGTGCTTCAGAAATGGCGAGAAGCGAGGGAGAGAGAGTGGCGTTTATTTCTATTTTTTATTTTTATTTTATCTAATGGGCTAATGGGCCCTTACGAGAATAGTTGAGCTAAATAGTTTACATTCTGGGCTTTCCGGTAGAGAAGAAACCCATACGTGGATAAGTCACGCATTAACTGCACAGACAGCCGTCCGATCTTACCACGTTTTTTTACCCTCAACCGTCCGATCCGCCGGTACTTTGGTTGGCCCTTTCGTGCGTTTCTCCATAGCCTTCTCCGGCGACGGCGAAGGCGGTGCTCCATCGCCGGCGGCGTGTTCATGCCATGTAGTTTGCTATCATGCTCTCCTCCGTTCTCCTGAGGGGGTTATCTCCGGCGTCCTTACCTCCCTCCTCCTCAGCCTCAGCTTTCCTCAGGAACCCGAAGCCTAGGCTTAATCTCGTCGCCTTCCTTCTTCCACCCATGAAGAGCAGCGGATGTGGAGCGGCGGCTGTCGGCTTCTACGTGTCCCCCGTTCCGCTGCTCCGGTCCATGATCACCACTCCAAGCGGAGTGCTCACGACCGCCCGCGCGTCGGCCAACGAACAGAGAGACCCCGCAGGGGATGGTCGTCAACCCTCGACTCCAGTCTCTAGGTTTTCGTCCTCGTCCTACTTCACAGGAGATCCCGCAACAGGTGCATAAAGATTATTGCTGCTTTACTCGCGTCTTTGCTCTCACTTGTGTTACTCTATTATTATAAATAAGTAATAATTCAATTGGCAATTCATATTATCACGTTTACTTATAAAAAAATTTACTAACTAATGTACATTAATTTATCAAAATACTTTTTATAAATATTATTAAGTTAAAAAATTTATGTTATTAAATTAGAACTCATGAACTTAAATCGTACATTCACAACTTCGTGTATTAAGTGACTAATAACCTTCAAATAAAATAATATTTATAAGTAATAAATATTATTTTAATTAATAATTAATGATATTTTTAATACAATAATATTAATATAATAAAATATTATATAAATCATTATTTAAAGAATGTTTGTTATTGTTATTATTTGTGTTGTTATTATTATATGATATATTTTATTATGTTATATTTTCTTTATGAAAGATTTAGAAGGATAAATATGAAAATTAATTATAACCAAGTCTACCACATTGCTAGTCAATCTAGGTTATCTAAAAATTAAAATAAGTAAACATGTTAATCTAGTGAATTCGGGTATTTTTAAGTTTAGATTACTAGTAATCTACAAAGATTAGAGAAACACCTCCTTAGTTCTTTTGTAATAACAAGAAATAACCCAGCATGTGGGCCCCACCATTCCCACTTTTAAGCCTTTTTATTTGATCTTAAACCTCACTTACATCATGTATAAAAATCATATTTTTTGTATCACATTCTCGTTCATTTGAAATCTCTATCTCCTTCACCATATTTGTGTTACCAACATCTCCATTGAAGCAATGTGAAGACCTCTTTGTTGCTGCTGCATTAGATCAAGAAAGAAGATGGAGAAAAAGGGGATTCCATGTGAAAACTAGAAAGGAAGGAGGTGAAGCAAAGGAGAAAAGAGGAGTTCAAGGAAAGGAAGAAATCTAAACTAAGACAAAACTTTAATAAAATGTATGTAAATGGGGATCCACTCCTTCTATAAGATTTCTATGTTCAATTGAAAATGAATGATCATATGAAGGAGAAAGAACGTAGGAGAAAAATTAGGATGCATGCTTAGAAGTGGGATTATGATAAAATCATAGAATGCATATTATGTGTTTCGTGAAGTGTATGTAAAGGGGATCATCTTCTTCCTACCATGTTCTATGAAGAAATTGAAGTCAATTGTTAAGAGGGAAAAATGAAGAATTAAGGCAGAATTTATGATTCATGTTTAAGTTCATACTTAGAGTCATTATGCCTAGGGTTTTGGTAAGTTGATTCGATTAGAATGATGTATGATGCTTCATGCCATGTTATGTTCTGTTTTAAGTTTTATTTCGTGATGGAAACCTAGATGAATTGATGTAGAACACCTAACATTTGGAACTAGACGATTTGAGAATTTTTGTATAAGAAAAAAAGGAAAAAAAAGGAAGGGAGCCCGATACGACCGTCATGACTAGTATGGACTGCCCGAAATCCCTTCGAACACAAGAATAAGAGTGGACGTCTTGAGTCGCATCGACCAATACGATTGTATTGGTCAATACGGGCATGTCGTATTGACCAATACAGACCATATTGGTTAATATGGCCAGGGAGTATTGTCCAATACGGGTGGTTCATTCTCGACTCATAGAACTTAGTAGTTTTAGTTTATTTACGTTTAGACTTTTCCTACGCTCATGACATTAAGAAGCAAGATAAATGTTTACACTTTTCTTATGTTTAACTAAGTAAACTATATTGATGTGATCCTTGATGATAACCTAGACGCGTTATGCATGCTCAGCCGTAATTAGATTAAAAAAAAGAATAATGTAATGCTTTTCTTGATGCTTGATGTATTATAACTAAAAGATGGATTAAGATAAGTCTAAGCACACATAAACAAGAAGATGGGGAAGTTAAGTTCGGCGTCGAAGATGGTGTGTGAGCTTTCCCAAGGGAAATTAGTCTTGCACCTTAGCTAGTGTTTGAATTTTCTTGCCCTAAGAGTGACAATATGAATGATGCAAAGTGCGTCATTGGTTTGATCAACCTAAATAAAGAGGTGTGCCTAAAACCCTTAATCAAATAAGATAAAAAATGGACGTGTGACTTAGGGACGACTCATGATGAAGTTAAAAGTTAACTTCTAAAATGTCACATAATAAGAGAGATGAAAGATAAAGAAAGAGACATGGATGGTAAAGTTAAGTCAAAGGGGCTAATGCATTGAAAGTCAATGCTAAGATGATAATCATGTATAAAGAAGCATTATATCAATAGTGCTAAGTCTATGGGCATTATGTCTATAATGCCTAGAAAAGTAAAGTTAAGATAAACTAAAGATGCATTATATTGGTAATGCATAAGCAGAATAAGAAAGTAAGTTAAAGATGAAAGATAGACTTAAAGTTAAGTTCTTAAGCATAGTTGGCTAAGAGACTAAAGTAAAGAAAAGAAGGATGGTCATATGTTGGTCTTAAGTTGGGTTAAAATCCTATGTTATGCTTCATGTTTATTATGATGTTTATATGTATGCCATATAGGTTTTTGCATATATGGTTGATATGATTCACCTATTCTTCGATTTTTGCATACTCTAATGGAATGAAAGTCCCCTGCTTCTGAATCCTGCATGTGAGAGTTGATGATGATGCTTATAAGATGATGGTGCTACTCATGATAACCGACGCACATGATTATGTTATGGACTTATCTTGGAGTCAAGTTTATGTTATATATCATCTTTCTTGGACTACATACCATCTTTCGGTAGATGTTGTAAACTTTATGTCTCTTTCATGTCAAATGACCTTTATAAACAAGTTTATGCACATTTGAAGTTAAGCTCTTGGATTGTCTCATTCTTTAATTAACTTCAATATTTTTCGCTTATTTGTTCTCGTGTCATGACTATATTCGTCTTCCGCTGATTTTAGTATATATTCATTCAAGTTCTTTGTCCACATAGAGTTCTTATATATGTTGATTGAGATTGTTAATGGTCAAGTCAAGGTTCAATGTCTTGTAGTGTCTCGGAGTTCGTTCCGAGCACGTGGCGAATGTAGATTCATCTGCGTGGCGGGGCTCATTTTTGGGGGCGTTACAAGTTTGGTATCAGAGCCTAAGGTTTGGCCCTAAAGTCTGAATGCCTTGGATGATTAGGGCATATGTTTATGTTCAAGTCATCCTAAAGGTCAAAGTTCTAAGTCTCTCAGAAGTTCAAGGTCCATGTGCAAAGCATCATGAGCAAGCCATCAAGCAAAGAATGCATCTAATTAGGATCCTTTGTTTATGTAAAAGCTAACCATTTTGATATATGGTTAATGATGTAATGTAGGAAGATGAAAAGAAGTGACACTTCATGCCACGATGGGCGTGATGAACAATGTCCATTCATAGAAAGTATAACTAGGGTCGCCAAAGCTATAGAAAAGAAAACGAGGAAGTCCCGAATAAATGATCATCCATGAAGTTTATGAAGATTAAACCATTGATGTTGATGAGTTAGGAGCTCAATTAAGGTGACGGCTTTGTTGGACTCCATAATAAACAAGTTCAAAGTGATGTGTTATGCGGATAAGTACAAAGTGGAATCTAACAATACACCATCTAATGGATTACGCCAAGATTTGGTGAAAGTTCATCATGAGGATGAGATGAACACAGACAATGTGATTTTAAAGAACGCCTTCCTTCCTTTAGACGACCTAGGCCCTTGATCCACGTAGACCAAGGGCGAACACTCATGGACCGAACCGAAGAAGATTCTGACTCACCTGTAATAAGAAAAAATAACCCAACATGTGGGCCCCACCATTCTCACTTACAAGTCCTCTTATTTGATTTGAAATCTCACTCATACTATGTATAAAAACTCCATTTTCTACATCTCATTCTCTCTCATCTGAAATTTCTCTCTTTCATCTTGTTTGCATCACCAACATCTCCATTGAAGCAATATGAAAGCCTCCTTGTGATTGTTGCATTAGATCAAGAAAGGAGATGGAGAAGAACGAGATTCCATGAGAAAACTGGAAAGGAAGGAGATGGAGCAAAGGAGAAAGGAGTTCAAGGAAAGGAGAAAATGTAAACTATGGCAAAGCTTTAACAAAAGGTATGTAAATGAGAATTCACTCATTCTCTAAGATTTCTACATTCAATTGGAAATGAATTGATCATGTGAAGGAGAAATAATGTAGGAGGAAATTAGAATCTTGTTGAACCGTCATATATGTGAGACAACACGACCCATGTTGAATGCTAAAATGGCCTGTTTTGAAGTCGATAGAGTTTGAATCGTAGACGGTGTGGAACACGGGCAATTTTGACGTCATTGGCGACACGTGATATCTTTTGAACGGATGAGGCAGTCGTTTCAACGTGAAACACTGTTTGTAGCGCGAGTGCATCTGACGAGGCCTGAACACGACCCGTTTTGTTTGAGAGCGCGGTCCGTGTTGCGAAGTTGAAATGTAGTTGACGATGAAGTTCCCAACACGACACGTTTTGATGTGTGACGCGACCTTTGTGGAATTTAGGCATGCGAGTTCAATTGATTATATATTTGCATTTTCCTCCTATTTTCCTTGTTTTGTCCTGAAATATCATTAAATAGAACATTTGGGTAGTTTCTGACTCAACAATAAAATATAATCAAATTTAACAAAATTAATGCATGAGTATATGCAAAATACTAGGAAAATCAAATGAATTAGATGTGTGCAACATGTATATTTTTGCTTGCATCATTGATCACAGACATGTAGAGTTGGAAGGTAAGTTTCGTTTGCTAGTCATTTCCTAGATATTTTATTGGCCATTTATGATAGCCATGATAGCAGTCTGGAACTTGTAAACTGCATTAGCAGTTTGTATCTCTTAATAATGGACTCACTTGTATAGCTTGGTACCTCCATAGGATAATGTATTTAATGTTATGTGATTACAATTCTTCATTTTTTTATGAAATAGATCTCAATTTCTTTGGAAGTATAGGAGATATAAGTAGTCACATCTTGTGACTTTCTAGTATGTAGAGGCATTCCTTTTGTGTGAGACTCAAGTTTCGTTTGCTAGTCATTTCCTAGATATTTTGTTGGCCATTTATGATAGCCATGATAGCAGTCTGGAACTTGTAAACTGCATTAGCAGTTTGTATCTCTTAATAATGGACTCACTTGTATAGCTTGGTACCTCCATAGGATAATGTATTTAATGTTATGTGATTACAATTCTTCATTTTTTTATGAAATAGATCTCAATTTCTTTGGAAGTATAGGAGATATAAGTAGTCACATCTTGTGACTTTCTAGTATGTAGAGGCATTCCTTTTGTGTGAGACTCCTGCCACTAATTTTGATTGTATCCTCAGAAATTTATTTTGCTGGGGTTAATTTTGGGCTCATATGTCAATTGATAACTACTGAATGAGATTATTGTCCTCTTTGGATGCCATCCTTTTATCCCTAAAAAATAAGAATAGCTACTTAATTATTGTGATTGACAAATTAGTATCATTTCAACGCAAGTAGTGGAATGATATGCCAAATTGTTTATGCATCTGGACATAAACTTTTTTTTTATCATGGAGTGTGGATCTGAATACATATAAAGAAATAAATAAAAATTCTTGTTTATCTTGACACTTCATTTGGTATTGTGGAGCACTTATAGCAATATACATTGTATGCCAAACTATCAAAAGTCAAAGCCTACATAGTGTAAGAGATCGAAGATTGATGGAATATCACTAATACATTTTGTAACATCCCATATCTGATTGTGTATGTTTATGATTAATATACATGTGTATGCATAATTTAATTTCTTATGCTAAATTCTATGGTATGTAAATGGATGGTAAGCATTTAATTACTTAAAATGTTAAACACATAAGGTAGTGAATTAATTATTTGACAGTAAAACTAATGTCCAAAATTACTTAGGTCCTAAGGTATAATTTAGTAGACGACAACTATTTGACCGTTGTAAATTGTTTAACTTGCCGCAATCTTAATTCAAAGGCACAAATCAAGTGGAAATACATGAAAAACTTATCCTTTTATATGCATATATCACCTCCATCACTTATATGATGTAAAATGATCATTTTGATCACTTTAACCTTATCTTTTACTACCGATGAAAGGTAAAACCAACCTTAGTTGATACAAAAAGGGTTCTACTATTCTAGGACTACTTGTTGAAAAAAGAAAGTAACTTTTGGAGCAATATAAAAAAAGAAAAATAAATTTGGAAGAAAAATCTTATAATTTAGTGAGCAACCAAAAGATCCTTGTAGGTAAGTAGTTATGAAACCTTCTATTCTTTTTTGGTATGTCATTATTGATGTGTCAAACTATTGACCACATTTTCTTGAGGTTACAAGCTTTCTTATATGATCTCCTACTATCCAAAACACATAAATATGTTTCTTGATGATCTACCATGTCTCAAGTATTCTATTGATAATGTCTAATCCTTCTTTTGAGAGTTCTTGTAATTTGATACCTCTTTTCTTATTATTGGATTGTCAAGATATTTGTAAATTATGTTTTTTTTCTTTCCTTGATATAATATTTATGTTTCTCTTGAAATTATAATGCATGTTTAAACTTTATTATCTTGAAAATCTTCACATCTCGTATTTTATGCTAATACCACTTCAGAAATGACATGTTCTTTGTTATGATGAGATTGAGTTGCCCTAATTGGTGTAATGATCCTTTCAGATGTGAATGAGTATCTTTCTAGACTTGGAAGAGATTTGTTAACGTTATGAGTTGAATACCGACTTGTATTATATTTTCATATGGTTATTCCCTAGTTGGTATATTGTTTCCTTGGATTACAGTATTGTTAACGTTATGCTAATGATTCAACAATTTTATCATTTTAATATGTTTACATTGTATATGTTTTTGTGCAAATAAAATTAATCATTTTTTTGTAATAATTGTGCAGATAGAAAAGAAATGTTAGAATATTATTATAAATAAATTTACGATAGCTTATAATTGGAAGGGTAACAAAAAAAGAAAAATAACATTCAATAATATTTTTGACATAAAAAAAAGACTCACGAGTCATAACTATGTTTTGAAGATGCAAAGATAATAAATCTTTCTTGTTTCTTTAGTATATACCATTTAATATATATTGAAATTCAATGATACTTTTTGTCTATTTTTAGTATAGAGTTTAACGATGTACCCTATATGTTAAACTTAAAAGAAAGCACAAGAAAAAAAACAAAAAATACAAAAAAAACAAAATAATAGTTATGAAAAAACAAACACTCATGATATTCTCGTTATTAGCTTGGGAGAAATCAGTAATGGCACGTTTGATTGCAATAATCTTACCAATCTAATAGAACTTTTTTTTTAATTTCTTTTTGCAACTAGTTCTAAGTTAGATTTAATTGAGAAAAAAACGAATAAAGTTTTTAATTTGTTTTATGTCATCTTTTATTTATTAGATAACAACTCATGTGTTCCTTATAAATTAAATTTCATTATTTGTTTTCTATTTCTTAGTTATACAAGATTAATACATTTTTAAGTTGGTACTGAATGAGATAAATTTATGTACCCAACTAAAATTTAAGGTGTGTGATAAGCTAATGTTGTGGACTAATGAATTTCTACATATTTTTATGCTTTGAAAGTCATTTAACTTTATTAAGTGTTTTTCTCGTTTAATAATATTTTCATAACTTTCCCTCAAATCTTTTTAAATTTTTATTCAAATTTTTTAATAATTTCAATTAAAAAAATATTGTAAATTTATTAGGTAAATGAGAAAAACAAAGTAAATGTTTAATTCTCATATTGAATATTTTATCAATTCTTATTGTCACTAGTTCACAAATTTAAAATATAATGTGTCATTTTTTTTACACTATGTGTTTCAAATATAGGAACTTAACTAAACAATCATATTGTCGAAAGATTAAAAGGAAATGCGTCTAGAAAATGACATGAAAGAATTAGTAGCATTGGTATTATATGTTACAACAATTCTATCATTTTAATATGTTTACATTGTATATGTTTTTGTGCAAATAAAATTAAACATTTTTTATAATAATTGTGCAGACGAAAAAGGAATGTTAAATATTATTATAAATAAATTTACGATAGCTTATAATTGGAAAGGTAACAAAAAAAAGGAAAATCACATTCAATAATTTTTTGACATAAAAAAACGACTCACGAGTAACGACTATGTTTTAAAGATGCAAAGATAATAAATTTTTCTTGTTTTTTTAGTATATACCATTTAATATATATTGAAATTCAATGATATTTTTTCTTTATTTTTAGTATAGAGTTTAACGATGTACCCTATATGTTAAACTTAAAAGAAAGCACAAGAAAAAAAAATACAAAAAATACAAAAAAAACTAAATAATAGTTATGAAAAAACAAACACTCATAATGTTCTCATTATTAGCTTGGGAGAAGTCAATAATAACACGCTTGGTTTCAATAAGCTTACCAATCTAATAGAATTTTTTTTTAAATTTCTTTTTGCAACTAATTCTAAGTTATATTTAATTGAGAAAAAAACGAATAAAGTTTTTAATTTTTTTATGTCATCTTTTGTTTATTAAATAACAATTTTCCTTATAAATTAAATTTCATTATGTGTTTTCTATTTCTTAGTTATACAAGATTGATACATTTTTAAGTTGATACTGAATGAGATAAATTTATGTACCCAACTAAAATTTAAGGTGCGTGATAAGCTAATGTTGTGGACTAATGAAATTTCTACATATTTTTATGCTTTGAAAGTCATTCAACTTTATTAAGTGTTTTTCTCGTTTAATAATATTTTCATTTTACATAACTTTCCCTCAAACCTTTTTAAATTTTTATTCAAATTTCTTAATAATTTCAACTAAAAAATAGGTTGAAATAAATCTTTCTGCTTTTTAATATATATCATTTAAAATATGTTGAAATTCAATGATACTTTTACTATAATGGTTTCTCTATTTTTAATATATTCACTTATTCTTTATACAAAATTTGATGCAATCTATTGTTGATGGATATAATGTTTGAATTTTGCTTATGAGCAAATGAGATCTGGAAAGACTTAAAACATGCATGGTCTAGAAAGTAATCTCGAACTAATGATAAGGGCGATTTCACATCATGTAAACAACGATTTTATTAAATTTTATTAATTTCCCATCGGTCTACAAAATTTGGTGCAATCTGTTGTCGATGAGTTTTTTAAGATAATGAAACTTGTAAACAACAATTTCTCATCATGTACAAAGTTGAGGAAAGTAAAAAATAATGACAAATTGTAAGAAAAAAACAAAAAAAACTATAAAAACAAAAGGAAAGTAAAAGTTATTAATATATTTTGAATATGGGTGACTTAATTTTATTATAATTGTGCAGATATAAAAGGAAAAATTTGTATGTTTGTTTATTTTCTAAGTGGAAAGAAATATTAGAATATTCAAAAGGCTGCATTAAAGTTATAGATGGATTTATGATAGACTATAATTGAAAGGATAAGAAAGAAAAGAAAATCATATGTCTTTTCATCTATTTTATCGTTAATCCTTTAATTAAAACATTTTTTATCAATGACAAATAATAGAGGTATCAGTTTTAATAATGTTTTTATTATTATCTGATTGCATTACAGAAATAAAAGCTAAAGGTGTTCATGTTGTCATGAAGTGGCCATGATTGATTAGAGTATTAATATTTATAAATATTTTTAAAATTTTTTTTCTCAAATTTTGTGTTTGCTATTTATAAGCTTAAACTTTTATGTTCTATTATACCCGTTATCCAGTTTTAATTTTAATGCAAAGATAATAATTCTTTCTAATAGCATTACAAAAGTAATTCTTTTTAATATATATCATTTAAAATAGATTGAAATTCAATGATACTTTTACTATAATGTTTTAATTACTATCTAATAGCATTACAAAAGTAATTTAGGTGTTCATGTTGTCATGAAGTGACCAGGATTGGCTAGAAAACACGTTAAGAGTCATTTGTAGATAATTTTAAAATATATTTTTTCTCAATTTTATAATTTAATTATGATAGAAATTTTCACCTTTATTTAAAATATAAGAGAGATATTGAATATATAAAATAAATATTATATCGAAATATTACAAACTTTAAATCAAATAATGATTTAGATAAAAAAACAACTGCTAGTATCATAAATTCAAAAAATATTATCCCAAAAGAATTTTTCGAATCAATATGTTATAAAGTATTACCCGAAGTTATCATACGCTAAATTTGGTTGCCTATAGATAACACTTGTTGACAATAATATAAGTTGTATGCCCTCACACATCTACTTTGGTTTTTTACTTAGCTGTATTTGATGAGTTGACGCGTAATTTTTCGCAACATGAAACTAAGGAAGCTCTTCATATGGATATTTAATTGCAAACAACTCTTTAAAAACGATGTCAAAAATGTGGTGGTGCAAAAAATTAATAGATTCTTTAATTTATAATGTTGTGTTATGATGATTGATATTGATTGTGTTATTTAGATACATTTATTTTTTTATAAATGATGAATTTAATATTAGCTTTGAGAATAACTTTATAAAAGTTGAGATATTATGAATAGTAGTGATACAAAAACAATTTAAAATAAAACATAAGACAAAAAACAAAAAAGAACTTGATCAAACAATTATATTGTTAAAAGAAAAAGTAACTTTGATATTATATGTTATAATGATTTATCATTTTAATATGATTACATTGGATATGTTTTTGCGCAAACAAAATTAATAATTTTTTTTTGTAATAAAGTGTAAAAATTAATTGAGTTTCACAAACGATGCAAAGAAAGACATTTCTTGCGAAAGAAATTAAATAATTAATTGAAAGTTAATATTTTATTGCACTTTATAATATATTTTGAATAAGGATTAACTTTTTATTTTGTTATAATTGTGTATATTGGATAGGAAAATTCATGTATTTGCTGTTTGCACCCATTGAGTGGAAGAGAAATCTTAGAAGATTCAAAAAGCTGCATTAAAGTTTTAGATGAATTTACGGTAGCATATAACTGAAAGGGTAAAAAAGAAAAGAAAACCACGTTAAATAATGTATTTGACAAAAATTTGACTCAGTAATACTTTTTTTAAAATATAAGTTGTAAAGTCTCACACTTCTACTTTGGTTTTTTGACTTAGGTGTTTTTGATGAGTTGAAACATAATATTTTGCAATATGAAATTAAGGAAGTGTTCATATAGTTATTTAATTGTAAACAATGCTTTCAATACATTGTCAAAAATGCGAGTATGTGACCAGAAAGTGAATAACTTCTCTTCTTGATAATGATATGTGTTATATGTTATGATGATTGATATTGATTGTTTGTTTAGATACATTTATTTGTTTTATAAATGATAAATTTATATATTAGTTTTGAGTAGATAACTCAATAAAAGTTGAGATATTAAGAATAGTCGTGATATAAAAACAATTTAAAAGTAAGCACGAACAAAAAAAAACAAAAAATACAGTTATGAAAAAACAAACACTAATTATATTCTCATTATTAGCTTAGGCGAAATCAGTGATGCGTAAGCTTACAAATCTGATAGAACTTTTTTTAAAAAAAATATTTGTAGCTAGACTTAAGTTTGATTTAATTGACAATCAATTTTTAGTCTTTATTTTTCATAGCAAATAATGGAAACAATTAAACAACTATCACATTTGTTGTAAATGGCATAATTATTAGGCATGAAATACCCCTTAGGTTCGCATACTTCCCTTGAGAAAAAAATAGAATTATGTAAAAAATAACGAATACGTTTTTTGATTTGTTTTATGTCATTTTTTTGTTTATTAGATAACAATCTATGTGTTCCTTATAAATTAGATTTTATTGTTTGTTTTCTATTTCTTAGTTTTACAAGATTGATACATTTTTTAGTTGAAATTAAATGAGATAAAATTATGTGCCCAACTAAAATTTAAGGGGCGTAATGAGATGATGTAGTGGATTGATGAAGTTTCTACATATTTTTTGCTTTGAAAGTCATTCAACTTTATTAAGTATTTTTCTAGTTTAATATTATTTTCATTTTTCATAACTTTCTCTCAAAGTTTTTTTTATTTTTTATTCAAATTTCGTAGGAATTTCAACTAAAAAATTATTGTAAATTTATTAGGTGAATGAGTAAAACAAAGTTAAGGTTTAATTCTTATATTGAATATTTTATCAAATCTTATTGTCAATAGTTCACAACTTTAAATTATAATGTGTTTCCAAACATAGAAACTTAACCAAACAATCATATTGAGAATAAGAGGAATGCACCCGCCGTTTTCCGCCCTGTAATAATTCTGAAAAATCCCAAACAATTGGCAAATCTTACTGTTGCCTTAACTGTGAAGCCCAACCATGCCGCAGCCCACTAGCGCGCGCGTCGATGCGACCTCCTCGACGAATCCGCCCGAAGAAATATTTAAGCGCCTTCGTAGTTTTCTCTCTCCTGTGAGCTCTAATCGTCTTCCGCTTCGTGTGCATGTTCTAGGGTTTGGGCGATGTCCGGCGTGTGGCGACCGGCGACGTAGAGTTGATGATCGGCGAGGAGGCTCCGGTCTAGAAAATGACATAGAAGAGAGTTAAGGTTTTCTTTAGATACATTTAATTCTTTATATATGATGAATTTATATATTAGTTTTGAGAAGACAAATTAATAAAAGTTGTGATATTACGAATAGTAGTGATACAAAAATAATTTATAAGAAAATATAAGACAAAAAAAACATAAGTAAATATATAAAAAGCAAAATAATAGTTATAAAAAATAAGTATATGTTGATCTTTTTATTTTTTTCTCAAATATAAAATATATGTCTTTTTTAAATTTGAATTTGCAGAGGACAATCATTTTTTATTTTTAATATATATCATTTAAAATTCAACTTAATAGAATATTTTTAAATTGTAAAGATAATAATAAATCTTTCTTGCTTTTTAATATATATCATTTAAAGTAGGTTGAAATTAAATGATACTTTTACTATAATGGTTTCTCTTTTTTTAATATATTACTAATGATAAGGGCGATCTATAAGCTTTCTAAGATAATGAAACGTGTAAACAATAATTTCTT
The DNA here is from genome assembly GCA_001647135.1 of Pontederia paniculata. Classification (NCBI taxonomy): domain Eukaryota; kingdom Viridiplantae; phylum Streptophyta; class Magnoliopsida; order Commelinales; family Pontederiaceae; genus Pontederia; species Pontederia paniculata. The sequence continues at coordinate 3,021 of LTAE01002196.1, read as the reverse complement.
ATCATGTACAAAGTTAAGGAAAGTAAAAAATAATGATAAATTGTAAGAAAAATAAAAAAAACTATAAAAACAAAGGGAAAGTAAAAGTTATTAAAAAAAATAAGTTATTAATATTTTATTAAACTTTATAATATATTTTGAACAAGGGTGATCTTTTAATTTTGTTATAATTGTGCAGATATAAAAGGAAAAATCCGTATGTTTGTTTATTTGCTGAGTGGAAAAGAAATATTAGAATATTCAAAAGGATGCATTAAAGTTATAGATGGATCTACGGTATCCTATAATTGAAAGGATAACAAAGAAAAGAAAATCACATGTAATAATATTTTTGACAAAAAATCGACTCAAGAAGACGTTTTTAAAAATGTAAACATAATAAATCTTTCATATGTTTTAGTATATATCATTTAAAATAGGTTCAATAATACTTTTACTATAATGTTTTCTCTCTTTTAGTATATTCAGTTATTCTTTATGCAAAATTTGGTGCAATCTCGTTGATGGATACAATGTTGCATTTTTTATTATGGCCAAACGAGATACAACTATGTTTCATAATATGTATTGAAGAAAAAATATTTTTTAGAAAAAGAGTTTCAACGAATTGTCAAAATAATTGTCTTAGTCATTTTAATATTGAGCATTCTTATGATATAATTATTTATGATTTTTAGTATTTTGCTATCTAAGTATAGTCGAATAAGGATGCTTGAAAAGATATAATCATATCAAAATTTTCATTCTCGACGTATCCAGATATTTATTTTGTTATTTATGATATCTCAAATTTAAAAGAATATATTAATATAATATGTCTAAAAACTTCAGTTTATAATTTATAAAATTATTTGTTTAATAATGATGAAATTATTCTTTAAGATTTTTAGAGTTATTAGAAAAGTATATAATTAATAATATTTATTATTTATTGAAGTTAATTAAATAATAATTATTATTAGTGAATCTAGTAAAATTCATTACCGGCTCCTGCAAGTCGAAGCTTTTTTACTTGACTAAAGTACTAATGTGAAGAGAGATGTCGTAGTTTGAAGTGCACCCACCCCCCACAAAGACTTTTTTGCTATATATATCATCTGAATAATTAATACTGAATATTGATATAAATAGTATATAACAATTAATGAATAATACTTGGATATTAATGAGTAACTCTTAAATTTTATAAACATATTTATTGAAATATTATATGTATCCTTAAAAACAATTATTTATATTTTAATATTAAATAATATAAATAATTAAACAAATTATTTATAATTTACTATTAAAATAATAACAAAATAACAAAGTTGACACATGGTATAAAAAAACAAGTATATCGTACACAAATATTAATTAATAATGAAAGAGTTTATATGATATATTTAAAAAAATTTTAATATGCTAGTAGATAAGCTAATCTTTCAAATATTTCAAAACATGGGCTACGCTATTGCCAATTATATTTGTTAAATAGTTTAAATAACTTATTGATTTATCACAATTTTTTGTTGATCTAAGATAAAAAAATTATAAAATAAGGAGTCTTTACAGGACTCTACCGCCCGACCATGTTTCACGTAATCCTTTTTCATGACCATTTCCTTGGGTAATAATACTAATAGGGGGGTCAAAGTCACCGTCTACATAGAATTAAAAAAAAAATGTTATTATGGAAACATCATTAAATACTTTGATTGATATAAAATCTAAAATGAATCCCATTATAACTCGATGGTCCATAAGTCGTATCAAGCATGGAAAATTGTGTCACTTTTTTTTTTATTCGTTTACCCGAACATGATTCACATCCATCGTTTTAATTATTAAGAAAAAAATGAAGATGCCTACATTTTTAATAGTAGGAAGCTTAATTTATGGTGAATAGATTTAGGAAAGAGAAAGCCTAATATCCATCGTAGATTTAGAATATGTAGGTAACATGGTGCTCTCTACTTAAATAGGGAGCACCTACATTGAACCTTTTAATTAAAGTGTACAAAATTGTGTTCCCTTAATCTCTTTTCTTTGTTAAATTGAACACGATTCATGAAAGAGAAGTGATGAGTTTCAAATGGTATCCATTTTTCTTTCCCTTTTTTTATCTTCTAATGCTAACTTTTAGGCAAACCACAACCATTTTAGCATGATATTACTGTTACAATCAAATCAAAGTGTTTAACCTTGGAAGAGCGATTTTTTTTGAAATAAATCAATGTAAAAGATCAACAAGAAGAGTGATATAGAAGTCAATTATCATGTTTAAACACACCTGATTGCTTCCTACTTCCAATCAGCACTGATATAACGAATTAAGATTGCATCAGCCATAATTTTCACATAAAGGATATTGAAACTCAGCTCGGACATCAACTCGAAGTAGTCTTCGGGTTTTGCCGGACCGAATAAGTCGAATGATCGAATCGATTAATAACAGTTTAGTTCAATATAAAATAATAAAATATGTAATAATAAATATATGATAATACATAAATCATATAACAATTTCTTTAATTATTATTTATAAGTCACAAATTTATATTATCTAAAGTTTATATCAAAACTAGCATACAATAATAATTAGTAATAAATATTTTTAACATAAATCATAATTTACAAATTAATTAATTTCTTCCTTAAAATATTAAACCATATATTTTTCAATAATTTTTTTCATATAAATATAACTAAAATATTTTTTTAAGATGATTCATTCAGAGACTGAATTAAGTAAACTCATAGAGTCGATCGATTGAACCCTAATCTGGTTTGACATGTTCAAAGCGGTTCAACTCCTCCTTCGATTTAAGTTGATCTATAGCCCGACTTAAATTTCGAATACCAATCCGATCGGTCGGGTTAATTTGGATTTTACAATCTTGCTGTTATTGTGACTTGAAATATTATACCCTGTACTCAAAATTGAAAAAAAAATTGAGAGAAAAAAAAGGGAATCTGTGGCGGTAGCGTGGCCCAAGCCCGTAGCCCGACACTGATTCCCATGGGGGGTGCGGGGGG
>LTAE01002195.1:32011-46008 GCA_001647135.1 Pontederia paniculata | reverse complement strand
ATGTTGATTTTCTTTCTGTTTATCTAAATATCTAAAATACCAAAACATTAGTTTACCTTTCTTTTTTTATTTTAGTTCTAGTCTACTTAAATTTCTACACAAAGATATTTCATCTTGATTTCGGTTCGTGGTAGAATAGAGCATCGAATTGTGAATTTATGATTTCCCTGTGGATTCGACCCTAAAATACTACAAGGATAACCATATACTTGCGGTTGGAGTTGTGTGTTTAGGTTTATTTTTAAAACTTGTTGATATTCTGTTTTTCTGTGAAGGTGCCCCAGGTCCAGAAAACCTGGTGCCATCTGTATTTTGAATACACACATTTTTTCACTCATCAACGCACATCGCGATTGTGATAGCCTTCATAACAGCTCGTCATACGTCATCACGACCCGTAACTCGTGAGATGGAATATGTATTGCTTTTGGCACAGGTCGTAATGCGATCTTCACGGCTTGTTATGGACTTCGTTGCTGCTAATACTGATGCATGACGACCCGTAACATAGTGTCATGGCCCATGATGGCTCCACGGTGTTGAATTCTTCTCGAGCACGTCCGTTTTCGATATTCTGATAATTTGGCTCCTTCTTCTATCTTTTCATGTGATTTCCTACAAATTACACGAAACAAGAGTAGATTTCGAACTGAAATAATATAATCAAATAAAGTAAACAATAAATGCAGGCAATGTGAGAATGACTCAGAATAATGTCTAATGCATGTCCTAAAATATGTTGCAAAATGTATGCATCAGCTAGCTAGGCCAACCTTTCTCTATGTTCCATATTGAGAAGCACACCCATTATTGCTAGTGAGTGGACATTGCCTCTCGGGAAGCGTGTTCAGCTACTTCCACATAACTGATGCGACTAAACTAATTTATCATTCCTCATCTTCTTTACAATACATCAAGCATAACAAATAATCTTATAATTTTAACCTAATGATGGTTGTTGCATGTAATTTCCGGTTCAGATGATTAACAATCATCAAACATAGTTTTCTACCCTACAAGAGCATAAAACATAGCATATAGTTGGTCCAACAATTAATTAGAAGGATAGCATCATGATAACCATGTCCAAAATAGGATTTAAATGACCTAAATATGTTATTACGGACTTCACGGTCTATGATGGATCCATCACGACCATGAGCCTCTTTGTCACAGCTTGTGAAATCCCATCACGGTCCGTGACCCTCGTTGTCATGGCCTATAATATCCCGTCACTGCCATGATATCGATGATGCTCATTCCTAGTTCTCATGTCATGACCGATATCGTATCACGGCCATAGCAGCAACGATGAAATTCTAGCTCATCATTCTCATGACCTGTGAATTACAGGTGTGGCAGGGACAATTACATCTTACCTAAGGGTTTCACGGTCGTGACGAGCCATTTCACGGACCATAAAATCTCATCACGCCCCATGACATTTATCCTAGAACCCATCCTCACCCCATTTCACTCCATTTCAATCCCAAATTCACCCCTTTCATATACATGACCTTATCCTCCTCTAGGAAGTACATACATGAGTAATTTTCTATATTCTAGGGTTCTTGGCATATCAATTTGAACACAAAAATTGAGGATTTGTGAACATGAAAATGAGAGTTCCATTCTAGGGTTCATACACTCTTATGTGACTCCTCATACATCAAGTTAAAGCATCTAAAGTCTAGAACATATGTATTTCATAAAAAGAATATGTAGACATTCTCAATAACATGTTGGGATCATAGCATTCATCGTATTGTACCTAGTTAAACAAGATAACATAGATTTTGTAAACATATGAGATAGGGTATCATGCAAGGATGATATTCTTCCTCCTAGGATTTATAGTTAATTTCAAGTGTAGAATCTAGTGTTCCATAGTATGAAGGATCATAAAAGAGACATAAGGACCATATTAATATAATGGATACATATCATTCATAATATGATTCCAACACCTTCTAACCCTAGGAAATAGACATTTAGGCATAATAACAAACACCTATCATGCAACATTCCTAATATGTCATCCCATCATCTATAGCTTTAAGAACATGTTGTTCTTATGCTCTTCAAATTCATAGGATGAGTAGAAGATAAGAGATGAATGAGATAGAAGATGAGAGATTGGATCCCCTTTATATACCTTAGGTTAGTGTTTCCCCCTTTTCTACTTTCTCCTTCTTTCTTAATGCCTAGCCCTTCTTCCTTCCTCACTTGTTGTACTTTCCTCTTGCCCTTGAGCTTCAAATTCCTCTTCAAATCCTTCTTGAGTTGAGAGAATTGTAAAGAGATCCTTAAAACCCTAGCATTTGGGTGTGATGGAGAGAAGAGATGGAGAGAGAGTGTGTGTGTGGAGGAAAGAAATGGAAAAAGGTGACTGATTTAACCTTTTATACCTAGGGCATATACCACTTTAGTTGGATTTTGGACTCATTTAGTTACATAGGCTTTAGTTAATTGAATGTTCTTTTGGTGCTACGTTTTTTTGGGGTTTACAATTATGTTATAAGTTTTTTTGGTACATATTATGTTATGCTTTATACGGGTAACATTTCACAATTGATAGAAAAGAAATTAACAGATTCTTTTATGGAAAGTAAACCATGGCATCATCTCTGTTAAGAGATTTAATGAGTCTGTACGTTAAAAGTTCTGAACTGCATTAATTGGGAGTTAATAGAATTATTTACAGTATGATTAATTCTTAAAAAGGTTAATTATATAGTGATCGACTAATTTCCATCTCTCAAAATTTTCTGTTGGTAGCGTTATTTGAAGATAACACGGCCACATCTCAGAATTAAGTTAATTAGTATCGTTGAACTTTTGAACGCCAAATTAATACTGAAAACATCATCAGCACATCATCAATCGATTTGTCCCCATACAATTAATTAAAATAAATACACACACGAATAGAAAGTTCAACCTGAAAGGAAATGTGACTAAATCGGTGAATTAATGAAACATAATGCAAATCAAATTGAATTACTCTATTAGGCTAAATAAATCTGAATTAATGTGTGGAAACAAATTTGCCATAAATGGATTTGGTGCTCATATTTCGTCTATTTTTGTATTTTTATTAAAATCCTCATTTATCAACTCTTGCATTTTCCTTTTATTACAAATTCTTCAACATTTCCAAGATAAAAGTCACAAAATGAAATTTCAAAAGTAAAATATCCCCATTGGAACTAAATTAGTATCAACTTCTTTTAATATCAAGATTAACAAAAACTTAACTTGAAAACAACTAGGGTTTGTTTAGGTGATAAGTGTCCATTTTCGCTTAAGAAAAACTTTAAATTTAATTTATTGTAAAAATACATCGAGTGCGAACTAAATTAGTCGGGATAAATAATCCAAAATGAAAATTGAAAAAAAATAACTTAATAAAAATAATCAATCTTGTTTCATGATTGGAATTAAATTAATCCCAATTTAAACCCACATATANTCTTCCTCTTCCTCTATGCCCCTCTGGTTTTCGTTCGTCTCCATGCAGCTCCTTCCAGCGTAGGACTCTCCGTCGAGCTCATCCACCGTGACAACCCCAAGTCCCCTCTCTATGACCCTTCCTCCACTCCCTTCGACAGGGCCATGGCGGCCGCCCGGCGTTCCAGGCTCACGGCCCTGCAAATTGCTGCCGGACCGGGCTCGGGCGTCTTCGGCAACTCCGTCACAGCCGAGATCATCCCTGACCTCGGCGAGTACCTCATGAGCTACGAGGTCGGCAGCCCTCCGTTCGAGGTCCACGGCATCTTCAGCATCGCAAACGACTTCACATGGACCAACTGCAAGCCGTGCACCCGCTGCTACCCTCAGGCCGCGCCACTCTTTGACCCGTCCGCCTCAGCTTCCTACCGCAACCTTTCCTGCCTGAGCGACGCCTGCAAGTTGCTTCCTACGTCAGAATGCGCCGGCGACGGCACCTGCCAGTACCACTACAGTTTCGTCGACGGATCCAAGGTCGACGGCCTGCTGGCGACGGAAAACGTCTACTTACCCATGACCGAAGGAGGCATGATCACGCTCCAGGCCTTTCCCTTCGTGTGCGCCTTTGAGAGCTCCGGCGTGTTCCCCGTCACAACATCCGGCATCGTGGGCCTCAACAAGGGTCGGCTCTCGTGGATCACCCAACTCGGATTCTCCCTGGGCGTTAGGAAGTTCTCCTACTGCTTGCCTCCTTTCGACAAGCCCGAAAAGATCGCCAAGCTCAACTTCGGCGAGGCCGCCGTGTTCCCAGCCGGTGCCCCGATAACGCCTCTGATAGAGAACAGCGTCTCCTACGTCGTAAACCTGCATGAAATCGTCGTCGGAGACAAGACCATAATGGTGCCGACCTCGACGGCGGGGAACATGGGCATGGACTCCCGGACGCCCCTGACGTTCCTCACGCCGCCGGTGTTGGAGCAGGTCGTGGACGCGGTTGTGACTATGGTGGGCCTCCCACGCTCGGACAACTCAAGCCTCCTCGTGTTTGGGGTCTGCTTCAATGACAAAGGGCAGCCGGACGGGGGGAATTATCCGGCCGTGGGGTTCAATTTCGACGGAGGGGCAACGATGCAGCTTACACCGGCGAACGCATTCATGAAGCCGAGCCCGGAGGTGGTGTGCCTCGCCATGTCCGGGGCCTTGGACAAGCAGTTCTTGGGCACCCTCGCGCAGCAGAACAAGGTCATGGTGTATGACATCCTCGATCAGAAGCTCGTGTTCGCTTCCGCGGACTGCAGCGCGGCTTAATTGAACTGTTGCATCCACGTTTTCGGCATGCTGCATATATTAATATAATATATGTCATGGTGTATGCCTTGCAGGATTGATTTCAAATAGAAGTTAGAATTATAGCACGTAATCCACCTCCATAAGTTTCAACTATCCAAGATTACATGATGCATATGCTGGTTCTAATCTTTCTTATTTCTTGTTTGTTCATATAATCGTATAAGATCTGTTTGATAATTTTGTTTCTTTTTCTGTTCTCAATTAAAAAAATCACATGAAACAAATACATTGAAATAATATAAGAAATAATTTCCTATAAATATATTTAAACAGACTTTGCTTATCATTTTCTTTTTATAAGTAATTATGGACCATTAGGGTCTAGCTATTAAACACTAATTAAATTTAAAACCAGAGCGTTAAACATAAATTTACTTCTATCTTATGATTTTTGTTCTCCATTGGATTCAATTTGCTAATCGATGATCATGAACTATATAGAAGTAGAACTTAAAGCGACAGCTGCCAAGACTACGGTTTCTCAATTATATAAAATGGTGTTTAGATATAAAACTTGAAGCTGCCCAATTTCTTTCATCCCAGTAAAATGGGGAGTTGAAAACTACATCAGTACCTCATTGCAAGATAATGCCGACAGCCCCATCGGTCATTTACAGTATCGTTCATTCCTCATTGCAACTTCTGATCATTAATGAGTAAAATAAAAGTGGTTCTCCTTCTTTTTCGCTTCCAAATGGAAGCTAGAGCCTGGCATAATGAACGATAGAAAATAGAAGTATGCAAAAAGTTTCACTAATGATAATCAAACTCAGCCAAAACCTTAGTTTCCAAAGTAAGAGCTGAAACAAGATGAACTAAACAATGCACACATCGTAATGATGTCTTATAATTTTGTCTCAGATTTCCCCACACGTTTTGTAATTTCTATTTCTGGATTCAAGCAACAGTAACAACTGCAAAAGGCACCACTATGTGATGGCATCATTACCGTTGTCGAAGAGATATGTGATGGCATCACTATGCCATGAGTGTGCTCTTTATTTCTCACCTATTGGAGATAGGGTACCTCGTGTTTGCTGCTGTAGAAGAGCCTGTCTTGATCTTGTAACTCCTCGAAATTTAACTTGGACACGCGATCGAATCGATATTCGACACACGATTAGATGGTCCTAAAAATAATACAACAATAAATAATATTTAATATAAAACTATAAATAACGAAAAAATTGTTAATAATAAAATAGAATAAGTATACGATTCAATAACTATAACAAAACTTTATACATATATCATGTGCAATCTTTACGTCGAGAGCAGTGTCACTACGATCCATTATTCTCCATTACCTACACAAACTCAGAATGCATGAAAAATTCACCCCGATTAGTTGTATGTGTCAATCATATTTATTTAAGAAATCTAACATTAATCTCAAAAGATCATATCAATAATCAATATTATAATATGCATGTCAACTATCATAGTATAAATAATAGTTTTCAATGTTTTATAACACATTATGAAAGTATTTCTTATTTAGCAATAACACTATACCAAAGAGTTCATTACTATAGCATAATAAAATTTATATTCCAACTATATGAATCAATATCAATAAATCAATAATATTCTAGATGGGCAGCATAATCAATGTCATATATGAGTACTAATTCTTATTAATACCAATGATAGTCATTACTATTAATATTTGATATGATCAATATTCAATGTTTGATCTTTATAATAATGTTATGAGCATCAACAAGTACCATAGGTGTACAATGTGTCAATATCAATGATCAATAGCTCATAATCACTAATAAACGAAGTTTATCTTTTACTTCATTTTCTTATAATATATCATATGACATTTTGAAAGTCCCTCCTATGACATCCCAATAAGTCGTCCTCTTCTATCAGTCCCAATAAGTGGTTCCGATATGTCATATGATATTTATCAATGTACAATAAATCAATCAATCAATCAATGTGTTCATTTATCAATGTATTGAAGATATTTTTTATCTCGATGTCAATAAGGCTAGCTAAGTCTCGGTAACAATTAGTACCACAATATCCCACGTTTGGGTCATAGATCAATAGTTTGTACAAACTATTAGAGATTAGATCGACACCCCACAATATGATCAATGATTTGAAAAAAATTCGAGATGAGATCGACACCCCACAATACAATCCATCAAGATACCAATATTCAATAAATCAATTATAATCACAATCAATGATTGTCAATTTTAAAGTCTAATTATGATTGTACATGCAATAATGCTTTTAGGTGTGATTCAATCAATTCTACAACCAATACTAGAAACAAAATACAATCATCAATACATATCATGCAATTATTCAATAAATAATATTTAATCATAATCATATTCCAATGATTTTAATAATATCAATAGAGTGATTAACAACAATCAATACTATATATCATTTATTAATAATCAATTAACAAGAAACAGTAATAATTTACCAACAATGATTATCGCTTGATAATTATCAATCGATAATTAAATATTTAATAATCAATTAGTAACTATTAAATGTGTGATTGGTTCATCCTCTTTTAGTTCATTCTTTATTTAATTCAATCAATCATTACAGGAATAAAATTCATATATTATTGTCAAACTAAATTATAATGGGTCCCTACTCCATACCACATACCTTCGCTTATCATGTCCACCGTTCTTCTACAGTCTTCTTTTCTGATATTGACGACAACAATATTCGAAACTGCCTTCTTCTTCTTCTTCTTCTTCTTCTTCTTCTTCTCCTTTCCGTGACCGACAATCTCCCCTTCTCATTTTTTTCTTCTTTCTTCTTCCATTCCTTTCTCTTTTCTGTAACACTTCGGAGCTCCCCTTTTCTTCTCTTCTGGCCTCTCCAAACCAAGGTGTTAAAACTCCTTTTTATCAACTTCTCTTTCTCTCATTGGCCAACAAGTGCAACACATGTAGCAGATTTTAACCCCACATGCTCCATGTTGAAAGGTAATAACATGATGTGGTAAATGTTAAGGTTGTGGGTCCCATCTCATGTATTATTTTATTTTATTATTTTTTAAAATGTTACATTCTACCCCTTAAATGAAAATTCGTCCTCGAATTTTCTCAAACGATAAATATTATTTATGTTTCCATAATACTATTCTGATAATTAGAATCATCTATTTTTTCCATCAATTTTATATGTGCACTTCCTTTGAATATGTGATAATATCTATTAATAGTCACAAGACCATACGTGACAACATCATATTGATGAGGACTTATAATTTCCTATTACTTGTTATCATTCTTTAAGTCTCTATATAATCAATCATAACATTTTTTTGGTTATTGGTACTTATGATTCTTTTTACATTTCAATACTTTTCTTTTCATGTTAAATCTCACGACTCTTGTGTCAGTGAGATTCTCAATAGATCATGATCTTCAATTTAAGAGGTTTGTTTTTGTCTTAGTTGGTCAACTTGACTTTTCTTAGGGTCTTCATTCTTCATTTCTCATCTCAATAACGATAGGCCCAAGAAATATCTTCATGTTTATATTACTCCTAATACATAGGAGATCCACAAATAAGTTCCATGCCTATTTTATTAATGACTTTTGTTGTGTGTATAACAGTCTTATCGTTTTAAGATGCAAGTGACATATAAGGTCCACCATACTTTCGCTATGCAACTCTGATATTTACTTTTTGTTTTTTCTTTAAATGAAACATCATATGTTTCTTGTTACATGAGAAAAATCCTACATCCTAAGTCTAGCTCTTGTTTTCGAGCTTTGTCGGTTTCTTTTTTTATGGTTCAACCAAGTTATATATTGTGCCATCAATATTGATCTTTCTCTCGAATAGAATTTTGGTCATGTTACTCAACGTTCTCCAGTAAGTTCCAATGACACACCCTTGAACACGTTTATGATCTTTCTCATCTCTAATTTAATACTTCGACAATCAAGTTTACTTTCTTTAGATGATGCTAGATGGAAAGACTCATCGTTTTTTTGAAAAACTTTAATCTCTATATTTTTTTATTTGGGAGAAAATGTAATTTAGATTATTGTAGGTGGTACACACCTTGAACACTTGTCTATATAGACATATCATCACATTCACAATGCAAACACAATAGCGATCACTCTAAGTCGTGGGTTTGAATAATTCTTTTTGCACTTCTTTCATTACTATTGAAGTATATTTTAGCCATTCCTTTGGGTAGCATTAAAATTTATTCCAATCTAGTGCCACAAACTTTACTTGGATGATGTGTTCACAACTACAGGATATGAATAGCAACGTTGACACCTTTGTCAATCTTGTCTTCAAAGTTTAAATTTGCATACTCAAGTCTATATGAATATTTTAGTTTTCCTCATTAGCTTCGTAGATATTATTATTTTTTTACCAATGTTAAATGTTAATAATAATTAATCAAATGAGTTGTGAATACATGATAACAATATTTCTTCTTGATGATCACTTGATTTCACATTCTATAATAAATGAATACTCTAAGTGATTCATCTTTCCACTTTTACAACTTGAATTGGTGCACACTTGAATTTGTGCACCCTATAAGGACACACTCGATGAGATGAATTTTTTTTCTCAAGCATTTCTTACAATTAGCTCTTTAACTTATACATCTCCATCTATACAATATAATACGATAACTTCATAACAGGTGCAATATTTGGCATAAGCTAAATGCTTAAATCAATCTTTATTATTTTTCTTTTTTTTGGTAATCCTTGATGTATGTCATTGAACACATCAGGAAAGTCCTAATCTTATCGATCCATTTGACGTTATTGATTGAGCATCGCTTGTGATCACATTTTTCAATATCAATTTGTGGAATCACGTGTTGAGTATTATGTGAGCCTTATGACTATAGTAACCTTCAGTGTCGTGGTAGGATAGCTAACTCATACTCGATATATGATAGTAATCTACCATCGATAATATTATTAATCAATCGCAAGGGAACATCAATATGTATCTCCTTGCTGATACATTAGTTATCAATTTATTTTCCATTGATAATTAATTGTTAGCTTAACATCCAACATTAACAATGAATGACATTCGACTCATACAATATATTAATATACTCATCGATAAACTAATAATTTACCATAATCACTTTCATTGTGTTATATGCTATTTTGGCCTTTATTGTATCATTTATATTATTTTTATTTTATTTTACTATCAACAATGAAGTACGTTTTATAATATCTTCTACAATGATAGTAAGGCCAGTTAAGAACTTTACATTCTATCTTGAGTTCAGTTCCTCAATGGGCTCGTTTGCCTTGCCATTCTATGTCTTTCACTAAAGGTCTATAATTCTTTAGGCAAAGATTATTTATATACTCTTTCGATAACAATTTTCTTTATTTGAACTTTCATTTTTCATTTTCCTTCACTCCTTGATGTGTCACAAAATTAATGTTTTTGAGTTGCCTTTAGGAACTTGTCTCACATGAGCCGATCTTTATTTGGCAAGTCTTATTCTTCAACTTTGAGTTTGATCGATAAATAGATTTAGCCTTGTTGGAGTCTCTATTCTCCATGAAGAGATGTTGATTTGCCTTCATGAACCTATGAAATTAATAAGGTATTGTAACCTTTATTTTCAATAGTCTCCCAAATCTCAAAATATTTTCGAGAAAGGAATCTCAATCCATCACATCATAATAATGTATTTTTATACCCATCATTTATCAATAGCTATATTTCACAATGTATTACATGGTTAACAATTCAATATATACATAATGACTTACAACATTACATTAACAATCTTCAGTGGATGCTCATGACGATTGTACATGGACATTTGACTTTATAACATTAAGGAATCAATTCATAAATCCCAATTACAATCTCTAAACCTTAGGTCTCATTACAATCTCTAAACCTTATGTCTTGACGCTATAATACACTTTGATGAAGCAAAATCGTTATCAAAAATACAGGTGGTACCATGTTTTCTGGACCTAGGGGCACCTAGAAAGAAAAACAGAATATCAACAAGTTTTAAAAATAAACCTAAGCACAACTCCAATTGCAAGTATACAGTTATCCTTATAGTATTTTAGGTCGAATCCATAGGGAAATCATAAATTCACAATTCAATAACTCTATTCTACCACGAATCGAAATCAAGGAGAAATATCTTTTTTGTAGAAGACTAGAACTAAAATATGAAAAAAAAAGTAAACTAATATTTTTGGTATTTTAGAGATATTTAGATAAACAGAAGAGAAGAAAACAACCGAGACATGGGAATCATCTCGTATCCTACTTGCTAATGAACATTGTGAAACTCAAATAATGCTGACTTGAGACATTAAGGAATCAAACCTAGACACTCTCGTAGCCGGGGCTCGAACCTAAATCCCTAGAGGTTTATCACAAAACTCACTCGAATGCCATGGACAACCTCTCTCCAATCTCCCTTAGATATCTATAGAAGCCTCTCGGATCCCCCACAAATACCTTACACAAGGGATCAAGCCTCTCAGATCCCTATCCCTTTTAGGTGTGATGTATAGAGATAAGAACTAGTTATCACTCTACCTCGATGAGGAGAATCAAGCCTCTCGGATCCCAACTTCCTATCATAGACAAAATGACCACTAGCTCATCATTTGATCCAAATGTGCAAAATATCAGTAGTGAGAAACACCAATCAGATGTTCCTAAATAGAATAAATCAAGCCTCTCAGATCCCAACCTTCTAGCAAGAACAAACAGTAATAGTTTCCACTACTCAATGACGATAAGTTCAAAACATCAATAGTAGAACTGCAAACCAATTGTTTCCAAATAGGTTGAGCCTCTTGGATCCCAACCCCTTTGGACTCAATAGATGCAGTTCATAATATCAAAATTAGCATGTATGTAAGGACATAACAAAAGAGAAGATTAGAAAGTCGAATGAAAACTCAAATGCATTAAAAGATAAGTTCATATAGCAAGTAGGTAATCTCAAATCATCCCATGTCCTAGCCTAATCGTTTAGCCTCTAATAGCCATTAAACACATTACGAACATCACTGGATAAGAGTTCATAACTGGAGATTAATACAACTTAAAATCGCAAATCATACAACCAACGATACTCCCTAAATCTTCGGCTTTTTTCTTCAGCTATGTTTCTTCTCTTCCTTCAGCAATGGTGGCTCCACTCGATGCCTCCTCCCGGATGCAGAACGGAAC
The DNA here is from genome assembly GCA_001647135.1 of Pontederia paniculata. Lineage (NCBI taxonomy): Eukaryota > Viridiplantae > Streptophyta > Magnoliopsida > Commelinales > Pontederiaceae > Pontederia > Pontederia paniculata. The sequence continues at coordinate 33,990 of LTAE01002195.1, read as the reverse complement.
AACTTTCTTCCTTCTCTTTGCCTTTTATCTTCTTCCTCATCACCAATCGTCGGATGCCACTTGTCATTTGTACATGTTGAATCTAGGATCCCGAGAGTGTTTTGAATGATCACAAATTTGTAAGTGAACACAGCCTGTACTGATGAACTTGTTGAGCTCATTTCTGTAACAGGATATGTCAAGTTCAGTAGCATGAATGGTCGACCTGATTTGAAGGAATGGATGACCAGTGCACGCGTAATTTATATCAGAAGAACTACATGTGTGCAGTTGGCGTCCTAAGTATATGAAGCGGTCGACCAGCATTAGAGGAAGAATACATGTGATGAGGAGCAGAAGCATAAACGGTCGACCAAAGATGTAAAGAGGGTGATCGATAATGGATGAGTATACATGTAGAAGAGGGGATCAGAGGATGACCGGTCGACCAAAGACGGAGGAGGAGCGACCGGATGTAAAAGGCTTAAATGAGGAAGTCGCCCGATGTTGAAGAATGGGCGACCCCAAGACAAACACCTTCTAATCCAAGGAGGAGTGATCGTCCGAAGGGCTCGAGAGGAGACAATGGACGACCGGAAGACTGCCAGGCTGAGGAGTGGACGTCCAGAGGGCTCAAGGTGGAGACAGTGGACGACCAGAACAGAAGGCAACAGAGGAGTGGTCGACCGCAGGTTGAGTGCGGGCGACCGGATGACATCAGGCGAAGACAGAGGACGTCCGGAGGCTTGGAGTGAAGACAAGCGGGCGCCCAGGGGGTTGTCGGAGCTGATGGAGGCTGAGGATCGGACAACCCTTCTACAGTCTTCTTTTCTGATATTGACGACAACAATATTCGAAACTGCCTTCTTCTTCTTCTTCTTCTTCTTCTTCTTCTTCTCCTTTCCGTGACCGACAATCTCCCCTTCTCATTTTTTTCTTCTTTCTTCTTCCATTCCTTTCTCTTTTCTGTAACACTTCGGAGCTCCCCTTTTCTTCTCTTCTGGCCTCTCCAAACCAAGGTGTTAAAACTCCTTTTTATCAACTTCTCTTTCTCTCATTGGCCAACAAGTGCAACACATGTAGCAGATTTTAACCCCACATGCTCCATGTTGAAAGGTAATAACATGATGTGGTAAATGTTAAGGTTGTGGGTCCCATCTCATGTATTATTTTATTTTATTATTTTTTAAAATGTTACATTCTACCCCTTAAATGAAAATTCGTCCTCGAATTTTCTCAAACGATAAATATTATTTATGTTTCCATAATACTATTCTGATAATTAGAATCATCTATTTTTTCCATCAATTTTATATGTGCACTTCCTTTGAATATGTGATAATATCTATTAATAGTCACAAGACCATACGTGACAACATCATATTGATGAGGACTTATAATTTCCTATTACTTGTTATCATTCTTTAAGTCTCTATATAATCAATCATAACATTTTTTTGGTTATTGGTACTTATGATTCTTTTTACATTTCAATACTTTTCTTTTCATGTTAAATCTCACGACTCTTGTGTCAGTGAGATTCTCAATAGATCATGATCTTCAATTTAAGAGGTTTGTTTTTGTCTTAGTTGGTCAACTTGACTTTTCTTAGGGTCTTCATTCTTCATTTCTCATCTCAATAACGATAGGCCCAAGAAATATCTTCATGTTTATATTACTCCTAATACATAGGAGATCCACAAATAAGTTCCATGCCTATTTTATTAATGACTTTTGTTGTGTGTATAACAGTCTTATCGTTTTAAGATGCAAGTGACATATAAGGTCCACCATACTTTCGCTATGCAACTCTGATATTTACTTTTTGTTTTTTCTTTAAATGAAACATCATATGTTTCTTGTTACATGAGAAAAATCCTACATCCTAAGTCTAGCTCTTGTTTTCGAGCTTTGTCGGTTTCTTTTTTTATGGTTCAACCAAGTTATATATTGTGCCATCAATATTGATCTTTCTCTCGAATAGAATTTTGGTCATGTTA
>LTAE01002195.1:13360-31781 GCA_001647135.1 Pontederia paniculata | reverse complement strand
TTTTTCTCCTTGTCCTCGTGCAAGAAAGGAGAAGTTGTAAGGGAGCCTTCGCCCTTGAAGAAGGAAGTAGTGATCTCCGGAGATCTCGTGGGAGAAGACCAGAGCGGGGACGTAGGCCAGGAGTTCGGCCAAACCTCGATAACAAACTCGGTGTTTGTGTGTTTGTGTTTCTCTCTACTCTCTTCTCTCTACTTGTGTTCATATTCGCATATATATGCTTTCGTTGATATAACACATCTAGGTTAATACTAAAAGAGAGTAAAAAGTTTAATAAACCAATTCACCCCACCCCCCCCTCTTGGTGCCATCTAGATCCTACAGTACATTCTCTGTCAATATTCCCTAAAACCGCCAAGGAACCTTCCTGGTCTGGACTACAACAGCAGATAAAGGAATCTGCAAATTATGCATTTTGTCTTTTAGTGAACTTTGGCAAGTTGCAACAGCGGATACCCCCAGGTCCAATCTTTAGTGCAGATACCCCCATGTACAACTTCCAGCACATATGTTGTTAATCCTGTACAAAGAAATTGAGAATAAATTGCTCAAATAATTACTAGAAATAGTCATATATATCAAAGCTCAGGGAATTTCAAATCATGTGAAAAATATAAAATGGTGTGACAATGTATATGAATGATGCATAGTTTCGTGAAAAAGTGTAGTCTTTGTGAAGGAAAGTAAAGAGTAAATTCTCTGTCATCACAATTGATTCATTTTATTTTCAACTTTAAGTTGACCATGACTAACAAATCTTCATATGTTGACCTTGACCTTATGACTTAACACAATAAATCTTTTACTATAAACTTAACTAACGTGTATATATATACATACATACATATTCATTAGATTTTACAATAATAAAAATGTCAATTCAGTTTTCTAACAATATGTCACAACCTGATTACTCGATATAATAAGTTTTAACTTTAGCCTTTCATTTTTAGCAACTTAGTAACTTATACTTAAGAACTTAATCAATGACAATTTAAATCTTAATATATAGACTTTAATCTCAATAAGTTTCTACAATGAGCCTTTTTTTAAGCTCTGATACCAAACTGCTGCGCCCCGAAATTCAACCTAGACACGCGGCTGAATCGATATTCGACATGCGGCTAAGTGGTCGAGGAAATGATACGAAAATAAACAATATAAAACTATAAATAACAAAAAACTTGTTAAAAATAAAATATAATCAATATAAGACTCAATAACAATAACAAAACTTTATACATATACCATGAGCAATTTTTACGTCGAGTGCAACACCACCGCGATCCATTATTCTCGATCACCTGCATGGATCCAAAAATGCAGGGAAACCCATCCTAGTTAGTTGTATGTGTCAGTTATATTTATTTCAGAGACCTAACATAAGTGTTAAAAGATCATATCAATAATATACTAGGCATGTTAGCTATCCTATTATAATCGATAATTTTCAATACTTATAACACATTATGAAAGTATTTCTTATTTAACAATAACATTATGCCAATGAGTTCATTACTCTAGCATAATACAATTTATATTCCAACTATGTGAATCAATGTCAATAATCAATAACATTCTAGATGAGTTTCCTACTCTAGCATAATCATTGTCATCTATGGGTACTAATTATTATTAGCAAGTTATGATGGTCATTATTATTACCATTTAACTTGATCAATATTTAATGTTCTATCTCTGTAATTATTAATAATGTTATAAGAATCAATAAGTATCATAACATATAGAATGTGTCAATATCAATGATCAATAGCTCATAACCAATAAATAATAAATGAAGTTTATCTTTTACTTTATTTTCTTATCATATATCATATGACATTTTAGAAGTCACTCATATGACTTCCAAATAAGTTGTCCTCATATATCCATCCCTAGTAAGTAATTTTGATGTGTCATATAATATTTATCAATGTTCAATAATTAAATCAATTAATTAATGTGTTCATTTATCAATGTATGAAGACAATGGTCATCTCGATATCAATAAGGCTGGCCAAGCCCGGGTAACATATATAATATCCACAATACTCCACATTTGGATCATAGATAAATGGCTTAAAAATATCTAGGGATGAGATCGACACCCCATAATATAATCAATGGTTTGAGAAAATCTTGGGATGAGACCGACATCGCACCGTACAATCCATCGAGATATCAATCTTCAATAAGCCAATTACAATCACAATTAATGGTTGTTAATTTTAAAGCCTAATTACGATTGTACATCTAATAACGCTTTTAGATATAGTTCAATCAATTCTACATCCAATACTAGAAGCACAATACAATCATCAATATTACTGAATAAATAATATTTAATCATAATCATGTTTTACTATTAAAACATGAATTTCAATGATTTTAATAATATCAATAGAGTGATTAACAACAATCAATACTATATATTATTTATTAATAATCAATTAACAATAATAATTTACCAACGATAAATGTCACTTGATAAATTATCAATTGATAATTAAATATATTTAATAATCAATTAAATAACTATTAAATGTGTGATTGGTTCATCCTCTTTCGATTCATTCTTTATTTAATTCAATCAATCAATAAAATAATAAAATTCATATATTATTATCAAATTAAATTATAATGGATCCCTACCACATACCTTCATTAATCATATCCATCGTTCTTCAACAATCTTCTTTTCTGATATTGACGATAATGATATCCGGAACCACCTTCTTTTTTTTCTTTTTTTCTTATTCTCTTTCCTTTCCGTGACCGGTAATCTCTCCTTCTATTTTTTTTCTTCTTTCTTTCTTCCATTCCTTTCTCTTTTCTCTAACACTTCGCAACACCCCTTTTCTTCTTCTCTTCCAGCCTCTCCAAACCAAGGTGTTAAAACTCCTTTATATCACCTTCTCTTTCTCTCATTGGCCAAAAGTGCAACACATGCAGCAGATTTTAACCCCACAAGCTCCACGTTGAAAGGTAACAACATGATGTGGTAAATGTTAAGATTGTGGGTTCCACCTCATGTATTATTTTATTTTATTTTATTATTTTTTAAATGTAACACCTCAGATTTTTAAAATAAATAAAAATAAAATAAAGGGAAGATATGATAAGATAAGGAAAGATATAGTTGGTTCGAATTAGGAAAAGAGTTTGAATTGAAGTCAAATTGTTACATTTCTTATCAATTAAATATTCCTAATCATATGTTAACTATTTTTAAAGGAATTATAATCCTATGGAAGATTTATCTTATGGAATTATAATCAAATACAAAGTTATTCTTGAGAGTCCTAATTGTATTCAAACTCCATCTAGGGGTGAATTTCCTTCCCTATAAATTGGACTCAACCCCTCCTCTCATCCCATAATTCTTCCCTCTCAAACCAAAGGCATCTGAAATTCTTCCTCTCTCTCTCTCTCTCTCTCTCCCTCCCTCCCTCTCTCTCTCGGAGACGCAAGGACATGGAGGATCAACGGACTGTGTCCACATGGGACGCAGGCCATGTTGCATGGGACAGAAGGAAGCTGACTGCGTTGATGAAGGGACATAGACCGCGTGACGGAGCACTATGAAGACCTAAGAAAATAGATTGTGTCCGAGTAGGACACAGACCGTTTGGCAAAGAAGAAACGAGATCAACTGACAGAAAATCAAGGTATGTAATTAGGAGGATCAATTTTAAGATTTTTCATATATGTATTATATAATAAAATAATAATTAAAAAGAAAATAATGATTAATCGAAAAGAAATGAACACAGGCCGTGCCCCCATGACACGATCCACACCACCTTTGCTGGCGTGAGATACGCTAGGATGGATCGCGTCGATGGGTGACGCGATGAAGAAAATATAATATTGTAATCGTCTAAAACGGACGTGTCATTCTAACATGGTCCGTGTTTCTCCGAGAGAACGGCCGCGTCAACCCTTGAAGCGGGCTGCTCTGATCGAAACCAACACGCCCTCACGAAAATGGACCGTGTGCCTCCAAAACATTATCCGTGTCTCCCCTGAATAAAATAATAAGTTAAATACCATAAAAGAAAACAGGCCGGGTCACGGTGGACACAATCTGTGTTTATCCTGAAGAAAATGAAAAACCAACTCCCCAATGCCAAAATGGTCCGTGTTACGTTGAACACAGTCCGTGCTCTTCCTATAGAACACCCTTACAAATGGAAACGATTGTGTTCGCATGAATACTGCCTGACCCGGTACACAACACGGGTTGTGTCACACCTGACGTAGAGCGTGTCCCAGGATGATTGATGTAATGTTTAATTGATTGATTGAACTTGATTGAGGTAGGGTTAGTATACTATTACGTGAACTTAGAATAATAGGTAATGAAGAGTAAAAGATGTTAATGATTGTGTTTGAACTTGTAACATGAAGAGGAAGGCCCCGACGGACTGAGGGATTTATCCCTACTGTTAAATGGTTCATTAAGAAGCAACAATCAATTCTTCGTGAAGTATTATTGAGTTTTTCTGGTTCAATTGTTATTGTTACTGTTACTGTTACTGAATTCCTTCGAGAATTACTGAGTCCCTTGGGACTACTATTTATGGAGATTACTGATGGGTCTAAGGTTGACCCCATGGCCTAACTAGCCATTATGACGACGGATCGCTGGAATATTCATGTATTGGTAATTGCTCACTATTGATTGAATTAAAAGATGCTAACAAGATTAATGAAAAGAAGAATAATGAACTAGACCTGAACATAGTGATGTACTGTACACCATGAGAGTTAGGTGTAACTGATATTTTTGTCACTGTTACTGAACTGAAAGATGAAAGAGATTGATACTGATGGACTTATGTCACTGAAAGGAAGAGGTAAAGCAAACTAAAGGAAAATGTAAAGTAATTGAAAATAAAGTTAATATTTTATCAAGATGATTGTATGATAGAACATGATCTCTTTTACTTATATCTTCATATATGATTTACCCTTTATTATCCTTTACATATTGGCTCCATAGCTCATGGGAGGATTGCATTCCCTGCATTTTGATCCAGCAGGCAAAATAGGTATAAATAGACGATGATTGCGCAACAGTAGCCTGATGGCATTCGTGATGTATGGCTTGCACATGGCATAGGTCCTGGTTATATGGTAAGTATTGACTTCCACAATGACATGTTCATATTGTTGACCAATGAATTGGTCAAAGTCAGGTCAAAGAAGTAAGTTGGTAGTGTCACCAAGTCTGTATTCTGTTAGGTGGTGGAGTGTGGATTTGGGGCGTCACAGTAAGGTATCAGAGCCTAACGGGAGACACTTCTTAGCTGTCTCCAAATAGATAGAGACCATGTGCAAGCATCACGAACAATTACTGCGCCATCAAGAAAAATATAGGTTAAGTACTAATGAGGTTATTATGAATTTAATGATTGGGTGATCTGAATAATGAGAATAAGTTTGGAAAGATTTAAATTAGGAATGATTTTCTAATGAAAGATGAATACTGAGGTTTAGTCATGATTAAAAATTGATATGACAGTATCCCAAAGAATGATATAACATGATTCCTAAGAAAGTTATTCAGGGATAGTACAAATGAAGAATGTCTTCAGGATGAAATGCTTATAGGTGATCTTTTATATGCCTAGATAAAGAGAGATACTAACCTTATAATTTTGAATGATTGAACTATGAAATGAGAATTGGATTATATGATTTTTGATGTTAAATTTGAGGAAAAGAATTTTAGAGAATTTAAGTGGATATTCTTTTTGAGGTTATGATCATGATCGTGATTGAAAGATTGACTTATGATCAATAAATTAAATAATGTTATGATGATTAAGATATACGATCAGAGGACATTGACACCATTAGAGATTATTGGATTCTCTTGATATTGATGGATCATATTGGAAGATAGGAAACAAATGTAAAATTTTGAGGAAAATGGGTGATATGTTCAAATTCGAGGACGAATTTATTTTTATGGAGGTTATTATGCAACACCTCAAAATTTTAAAATAAATAAAAATAAAATAAAGGGAAGATATGATAAGATAAGAAGAAATATATAGTTGGTCAGAATTAGGAAAAGATTTTGAATTGAAGTCAAATTGTTATATTTCTTATCAATTAAATATTCCTAATCATATGTTAACTATTTTTAAAGGAATTATAATCATATGAAAGATTTATCTTAAGGAATTATAATGAAATACAAAGTTATTCTTGAGAGTCCTAATTGTATTCAAACTCCATTTAGGGGTGAATTTCCTTCCCTATAAATAGGACTCAACCCCTCCTCTCATCCCATAATTCTTCCCTCTCAAACCAAAGGCATCTGAAATTCTTCCTCTCTCTCTCTCTCTCTCTCTCCCTCCCTCTTCTCTCTCTTGGCGACGCAAGGACATGGAGGACCAACACGGACGGTATTGGCTTCCGCAATGACATGTACATAGTGTTGACCAGTGGATTGATTAAAGTCAGGTCAAAGAAGTAAGTTGGTAGCTTCACCAAGTCTGTATTCTGTCAGGTGGCGTGGTGAGAATTTGGAGCGTTATATTAAATGTTACAGATCTACTGAACCATGAGCTCTTTGCACATGCTCAAAGAATAAACGAGATCAACTGACAGAAAAGTAAGGTATGTAATTAGGAGGATCAACTTTAGGATTTTTCATATATATATGATGGAATAAAATAATAATTAAAAATAAAATAATGATTAATCGAAAAGAAACTAACACTGGCCATGCCCCCATAACACGGTCCGCACCACCTTTATTGATATGAGATACGCCAAGATGGATCGCGTCGATGGGCGACACGATGAAGAAAATATAATATTTTAATCATTTAAAATGGACGTGTCATTCTGACATGGTTTGTGTTCCCCCAAAGAACGGTCGCGTCAACCCTTCACGCAGGCTGTTCCGATCGAAACCAACACGCCCTCGTGAAAATGGACCGCGTGCCTCCATAACGTTGTTCGTGTCTCCCCTGAATAAAATAATAAGTTAAATCTTGTAAAAGAAAACGGACGGGTCACGGTGGACAACATCCGTGTTTATCTTGAAGAAAACGGCAAACCAACTCCCCAATGCCAAAACAGTCCGTTACATTTAACGTTGTCCGTGCTCTCCCCGTAGAATGCCCTTACAAATGGAAATGACTGTGTTCGCATGGATACTTCCTGACCTGGTACACAACATAGGTCGTGTCACACCTGACGCGGGTCGTGTCCCAGGATGATTGATGTAATATTTGATTGATTGATCGATTGAACTTGATTGAGGTAGGATTAGTATACTATCACGTGAACTTAGCATAATAGGTAATAAAGAGTAAAAGACGTTAATGATTGTATTTGAACTTGTAACATGAAGAGGAAGGCACCGACAGACTAAGGGGTTTATCCCTACTGTTAAATGGTTCCTTAAGAAGCAACAATCAATTCTTCGTGAAGTATTGTTGACTTCTTCTAGTTAAATTGTTATTGTTTTTCTGATTGTTACTGTTATTGAATTCCTTCAGGAATTATCGTGTCCCTTGGGATTACTATTTATGGAGATTATGATGGGTCTAGCGTTGATCTCATGGCCAAGGTAGCTATTATGACGACGGATCGCTGGAATCTTCGTGTACTGGTAATTGCTCATTATTGATTGAATTAAAAGAGAAGAATAATGAACTGGATCTGAACATACTGATGTACTGTACACCATGAGCGTTAGGTGTAACTGATGTTTTTGTACTATTACTAAACTGAAAGATGAAAGAGATTGATACTGATGGATTTATGTCACTAAAAGGAAGAGGTAATCAAAGTAAAGGAAAAGGTAAAGTAATTGAAAATAAAATTAATATTTTTTTAAGATGACTGTATGATAGAACATGATCTCTTTTACTTATATCTTCATATATGATTTAACATATTGAATTATTATCCTTTACAGCTTAATAGCTCATGGGAGGATTGCCTTCCCTGCATTTTGATCCTGCAGGCAAATAGGTATAAATAGACGATGATTCCACAATGGTAGCGTGATGGTCTTCGTGATTGATGACTTGCACATGGCATAACTCCTAGTTATATGATAAGTATTGGCTTCCACAATGACATGTACATAGTGTTGACCAGTGGATTGGTTAAAGTCAGGTCAAAGAAGTAAGTTGGTAGCTTCACCAAGTCTGTATTCTGTCAGGTGGCGGGGTGAGAATTTGGGGCGTTATATTAAATGTTACAAATCTACTGAACCATGAGCTCCTTGATCATCTTCTTCATATCTCCAAGCAACTTGATAGTTATCGATGCTTGCAATCTGCCATTGATTTGTTGTGTGTTGACCTCTGGCGCATGCAAGGAGAAGGACGAGAAAGAACATGGTCGATGAGCTGATCCAAAACTTGGGTACTTCTGTTGTCATCACTAGCCACGCAAGAATGGAATACCATGAAGGAAATCCCATACGAGTCCAAAACCAATTTATTTATCCATATATCATTTCTATATACAAATGTTAATATAGAAGGTATATAATATATATTAAATTTATAATTATATAAGTAATATAAGTAATTTCTCCTTATATAATTATATAATGAAAATAAACAATCCATCTTTTTTGGGTTAATTGGTTTTATAATGAAAAGTATAAGGTTTTAGTTCTAATATTGTTTATAATTACATAAAATAGCATGAAGAACATAAATAATTTCTATATATATATATATATGATATTATATATATATATATATAAAAACATATATATATATATATATATATTAAAATAGATGTTAGAGAATAGAATAAATGTTTAAAATAAATGAAATATATATTTCCTTTGTTTCAAGGAGATAAATGATTTTTTATGTCATCTTATTGATATAATGAAATCAAATAAATGCTTTATTCATTTATTGAATGATAAATGACTACAAGAGAAGGAGATACACGATTTAGATAATGGAAGATCCAATATTTCACAATTGTATCTAGAATAACTGAAAAAGTGAAACAAGACTAGATGTAATTTGATTATTATGATCCAATCCAAAATCATTGTAGACCGAGTCAATCATTAGTTTCCAGTCGTGGGTTGAATGAAATGCAATCCATTAATCAGTAACTAAAAGAATCGAAAAAGTTTTTATTGTATCACTTAAGTTATAGAGGAATTCTTGAACCCAACAATTAAGAATGAAAAGATCTTCATTACTCAAAATAATAAAACCACTTAGAATGGGGAAACAAATTATATTTTTCAAAAAAATGTAAAATGATATGGAGATCATATTCATTTTGTGTTTTGACCACTTATATTGTTTCCTCGTGTACTCCGATCTGAAGTTTTCGTGTATGTGTTTCCGGATACTCCTTTAGCATTTCGTCTAATAGGAATAGTTTTTTCTAATTTTATGAATTTTTCTAGAACATTTTTCTCTTGAATATGATTAAAAAAAGTTTCGGATTGTCTAGTATTCCATCAATTAGTAATCCAAGGTTCCACACATTTATTAAATGACAGAGAGACCCATCAAGGCAAAAATACTATAGATACAAGATATAGGAGGGAGGTAATGCTTTCTGTTTTTATTTTTTTAATTGAATTGTTAATGTTGTATTTATTCATCAACTCTATCTCATATTTCTATGAAACATGAGTTTTATAACAAGATAGTGACCTAGGGATCTACTTCTATCCTATTTATGTATAATTGTGTAATAAATTTATTTTTTTAATTTGGAAGGATTATAGAAATAAAATAAAAGTCCTTTTCGGATGAAAATGAAAGAAATGGGCAATAAATATTTTTCTCAGATATCTCAATTAGGCAAATTCATTCAAATAAATTTCACCTTCATTTGTTCCTTTCGACGAACACCCAAAAATCCACTTGAAATAGCAAATCAAATGGATTTCAAACTCCCCCGGATCAGTTTACTTACTATTTGTTGGTTGGGTCTAATGAATAAATGGAGAGAGCAATATAGCTCCAATTTTGAACAAAAAGAAATGAGATAATTATCTTAATTTGGATTCAATAATTCCCCAATATAATAGAATTAAAAATAGATTAATGCCTGATGCGAGAAAGAGTGGGTCCTCTTGGAATGTGAGTGGGCCACAAATTCTTTTTATTTTTTTTAATGAATCCTAATTATTCTTTAGATCCTTAAATTGGAAACCGAATGAATATGTAGAAGAAATGATATTACTGATAAAGATAATTATTTCCAAAGTAAAAAGGGCAATCGGGTTGCGAAAATAAAAGATTTTTTACACTTTTTTAATTCTAAGAAAGAAGGATAAACCAATTGGATAGAAAAAGAAAGTAAAAAGATCTTTTGATTGGACTCTTAGTTTCCTTTTCAGGGTATATATAATATATTTTTCTTACTATATTAGATACATACATAATATTTATAATAAATATTATACATACGTCGTACTTACCATATTGCAGTGTGTATCATTTGATAACCCAAGAAATGCCTCCGGCTTCTGCTTCAAGTAGAAATAAAAAAGGAAGAATTACAAAGCTTTTTAGAATAAGATAGATCTTGGCAACAATACTTCCTATATTTGCTTCTCTTTCAGGAGTATATTTATGTATTTGCTCATAATCATGGTTTAAATGGGTCAATTTTTTACGAACCTGTAATTTTTTTAGGTTATGACAAGAAATCTAGTGCAGTACTTGTGAAATGTTTAATTATTCGAATGTATCAACAAAATCAGTTGATTTGTTCCTTTAATGAATCTAACTAAAATATATTCATTGGACACAATTATTATTCCTATTTTTATTCTTTGATGATATCAGATATATTTTGTCATTTAGTGGTGCATCTGATTTTTTGTAAGGTGTAATGCACTTTGACTATCACAGTATATGCTAGTAGTATTCTCATTCGTGTTGAGTTCCCCAGTTAATCCTCTCAACCAGATGACTTCCTTTACAGCTTCAGTAACAGTCATATATACTCTGCTTCAATGGTAGATAATGTTAATGAGTCACGCAAAATATATAGCTTTCCAACTAACAGCATAATCACCAATAGTAAAAACATAACATGTCAAAGATCTTCTTCAATCCAAATTTCTTGCAAAATCTAAAACAACATAACCAATCAGACCAACTTTGCTCTTACCAAATTCTAGACATGCTTCAAAAGTGCCTCTTAGATATCGCAAAATCCACTTAAATGTATGTCAGTGCATCTTTCATGGATTAGACATGTATCTACTAACAACACTAACTGTATGAAATATATCTGGGCGAGTACAAATCATAATATACATGATAGTACAAACTACACTAGAGTATGAAACTTTTGACATATACCTTATGTTATCATCTGATTTGCAGAGAAGATGAAGCTAAGAGTCTGAAGTGTGCTGCAATAGGGGTGCTAACTTACTTGCATGATGCATTCCAAAATACTCCAAGACTTTTTCAATATATTTTTGCTGAGAGAGAGTTTTCTTGGGTATCTATCAATAGATATCTCCATCTCCAAGATTTCCTTAATAGATTCAAGATCCTTCATATCAAACTCAAAACTTAATTTAGCTTTCAAACTGTTGATTTCAGATATACTCTTAGCTGCAATCAACATGTCATCAATGTAAAGCAACAAATAAATGAAGGATCTATCAACAAGCTGATGCAAATAAACACAAATATCATACTTGCTTCTCATAAAATCAATGTCCAACATTAAATGAGTCGAACCTTTTATACCATTGACGAGGAGATTGTTTGAGTCCATAGAAGAACTTCTTAATATGGAATACATGGCCTTCTTTATGTCCAACATGGAAGTCCTCTGGTTGCTCCATGTATATATCCTCTTCAAGATCACCAAGTAGGAATGTTGTCTTTACATCTAGCTGCTCAAGTTCAAGATTATGCATAAAACAACAAGTAAAGTATGAATTTTGGTATCTTTTACAACTAGAGAGAATACATCATGAAAATCAACTCCCTCCACTTGACTGTGGCCTTTTGCAACAAATATTGCTTTGTACTTAGTGTCTTCATTACTAAGTCCTTCTTTCTTCTTAAACAACCATTTGCAACCAACAATCCTCTTATTAATCAGTGGTTTCACAAGCTCCCAGTGTCATTCTTTTGTAGAGACTCCATTTCCTCTTTCATAGTTATTACCCATTTGGTGTAATCTGGAGCTTATATAACTTCATTATATGTAGAAGGATTCGGAAATTCAATATTTTCAGCAACACTTAAAACATAAGCTACCAAGTCTTCAAAACTGAATTTTTATGGTGCATTTGATTATCTCCTCTGTTTGTCACGAGCCAACATATATTGTTGTTGAGTCTCGGGGATGCTTGAACTTCAGAAGTAACATCTTTGGATGGATCATCTTTCTTTTCATCAGAAGAATTGATAAGTTCCAGCTCCACCTCTTCCAAAGCATTTTGTTTTTCTACAATATTAATTATAGACAACATCTTTGGATGGAACATCTTTCTTTTCATTAGAAGAATTGATAAGTTCCAGCTCCACCTCTTCCAAAGCATTTTGTTTTTCTACATATGAAGGATCTATCAACAAGCTGATGCAAATAAACACAAATATCATACTTGCTTCTCATAAAATCAATGTCCAACATTAAATGAGTCGAACCTTTTATACCATTGACGAGGAGATTGTTTGAGTCCATAGAAGAACTTCTTAATATGGAATACATGGCCTTCTTTATGTCCAACATGGAAGTCCTCTGGTTGCTCCATGTATATATCCTCTTCAAGATCACCAAGTAGGAATGTTGTCTTTACATCTAGCTGCTCAAGTTCAAGATTATGCATAAAACAACAAGTAAAGTATGAATTTTGGTATCTTTTACAACTAGAGAGAATACATCATGAAAATCAACTCCCTCCACTTGACTGTGGCCTTTTGCAACAAATATTGCTTTGTACTTAGTGTCTTCATTACTAAGTCCTTCTTTCTTCTTAAACAACCATTTGCAACCAACAATCCTCTTATTAATCAGTGGTTTCACAAGCTCCCAGTGTCATTCTTTTGTAGAGACTCCATTTCCTCTTTCATAGTTATTACCCATTTGGTGTAATCTGGAGCTTATATAACTTCATTATATGTAGAAGGATTCGGAAATTCAATATTTTCAGCAACACTTAAAACATAAGCTACCAAGTCTTCAAAACTGAATTTTTATGGTGCATTTGATTATCTCCTCTGTTTGTCACGAGCCAACATATATTGTTGTTGAGTCTCGGGGATGCTTGAACTTCAGAAGTAACATCTTTGGATGGATCATCTTTCTTTTCATCAGAAGAATTGATAAGTTCCAGCTCCACCTCTTCCAAAGCATTTTGTTTTTCTACATCATTAATTATAGACAACTCTTTTCTCGAGTGAAGAATCACAGATTCATCAAAGGTAACATATCTATTTAGAATAAATTTCTTAGTTTCAGGACACCATAATCTATAACCTTTAACACCAGATTTGTACCCAAAAAATATGCACTTTCTAGCTCCAGGTTCAAGTTTTCCATCATTTACATATGCATATGCAGGGCAACCAAAAACTCTTAAATGTGAGTAATTAGGAGGATTACCTGACCATACTTCTTCATAAATCTTCAAATCCAATGATCGATGGGGGGATCGATTGAGTAAATGACATACCAAGTTGATAGCTTTTGTCGAGAAATTATTTTCTAATCCTGCATTTGATAACATGCATCGAGCTCTTTCAAGTAGAGTTATGTTCATTCTTTCTACGTCGTTGTTCTACTATGCAGTCTTTACAACTGTGAGATATCTTATAATACCTTCTTTCTCACATAAGTTATTAAATTTTGAACCACAAAACTCGAGTTCATTATGTGTTCTCAGTCTCTTATCAATTTTTCCAGTTTGTTTTCCTAACAAAGTTTTCCACAACTTAAATATCTCAAAAACATCATCTTTATGTTTTATGAAGTAGACCCAAACTTTTATGGAGAAGTCATCAATAAATGTAAGCAAATATTTATATTTATTACCTCCCTTTGAAGGAACTTGAGAAAGACCCCATAAATCTAAATGGATGTAATCTAGGATTCGCTTCATCCTATGGATTGCCGAATTGAAATTGACTCTCTTTTGTTTCACGAAAATACAATGTTCACATAATACTAACTTCCAACTTTTGGCCCTAGAAGAAGACCATTGTTGCTTAGAATTTGCATGCCTTTCTCACTCGTATGATCCAAACAACACATGTGCCATAATTTTGTTTAATTTCTCTTGAAATGGATGATAAAACTGCTATTGAACCTGTCTCAATCGAACTGAGAAGAATATACAAACTACCAATTTTTTAACCTTTCATTAACACAAGAGCACCCCGAGAAATCTTCATTCCATTGGACTCTATAACAACTTTGCAACCATTTGAGTTTGTAACACCAAGAAAATGAGATTCTTTTTCATATCAGGCACATGCCAGACATCTGTTAAAGTTCGGACAACTCCATCATACATCTTAATCTGAATAGACCCAATACTGATAGTTTTACAAGTTGCATTATTGTCCATAAGAACAACTCCACAGTCAATCGGCTTGCGTGCGGAGAACCAATCCTTCTTAGGACACATATGTTATGAGCATCTAGAATCGAGAATTCATTCATTTAAAGATCTGGATTTATTAGTCGTCGTCACAACAAAAATATTTTTACTTTCTATCTTGGCTACACTAGCATCTGCTACATCTAGCTTTTGATTTCCCTTCTCGAGTTCCTAGTTTGATATCCGCCCCTTGTAATCAAACCTGAGGCATGTTCATGTGATTTACTGCTTGATCCCAGTTAATTATCTAGTTTTTCCTTACTCAAAAGTCTTCCTTTAACATCATCAAAAGTAAATTTGTCCCTATTGTAGATCATAATTTCTTTGAAGGTTTTATTAACGCCTGATATTCATCATCAACCTTAACATCTACGTTTTTCAAATCATTGATAGAGGTAACAAACTCACTAATATGAGATGTGATCAATGTACCTTCTGTCATACGAAGTGTGTAGTCGTGGCTTCAACACGAGTCGATTTGCTAGGGTTTTGTCATGTACAAAGTTTCCAACTTTAGCCATAGATCTGCCGATTTCTCCTCTGCGAAGACTTCTTGAAGAACATCGTTCATCGTGCATAATTAGATTGCGGACATGGCTTTCTCAACAAGTTTCTCGCAAGCGGATATCTCCATAGTATCAGGTTTCTTCTCCAATAATGTCTTTTAAATCCATTCTGAACTAGAATGGCAAGCATCCAAGCTTGCCACAAACTAAAATTTTGTGTTGTCACCAAACTTCTCGATGTCGAATTTCAATGTAGTCATCATAGAAAAATTTATTGCATAAAATCTCGTGCTCTGGTACCAATTTGTTGGTATTATTACCTCGAGAGATAAATCAAAATAGAACAACAAAATTAAAAACGAAAAGGAAAGATTGACACAAATATTTTAACGTGGTAAAACCGTCTTGATCAATATGAATAAGAGGAAAACATCCACGGGCAAAGGAGACCGTCACCAAAGAGTTTTCACTAAGAAGAAGAAGAGAGTACATCATTGTTGGAGAAAGTAGATGGAGACTGATCACACAAACACTATTAGCGCCGATCAAGTCTCCAAGTGGGAAATTGTTTTTTAAGGGTACATATGTAATTTCGTTATTTTGTGGGCGGTTTCCCTAGTTCCATCATATAAATGTTATTTTTGGAGTGGTTATGTACTATGGTGGTTTTGAACACAACATAGTGAAAATCCTCTTCGATGGACATGGACGTAGGACATCGATCTCCAAACCAAGTAAAATTTGTGCATATTCTTTTGTGTGTTTGTGGATCTTTCTTTTTCTGTTCTTCGTGATTTTCCAACAATTGGTATCAGAGTCATGGTGTTAGTGGACATGGGAGCGATGGTGACATATGGAAAGGTCAAGATTGAGAAGTTCGATGGTAAATATTTTGACTTCTGGAAGATGCAGATTGAAGACTATCTGTATCAGAAGAAACTACACCAACCACTTTCAGAAAAGAAGCCAAATACTATGGGCGATGCAGATTGGGCACTATTGGACCGGGTGGCCCTGGGTGTTGTTAGATTGGCGTTGGCTCGTAACGTCGCCTTCAACATCATGAATGAGAAAACCACAGCGGGTTTGATCAAGGAGTTATCAAACATGTACGAGAAATCGTCTGCGTCAAATAAGGTTTACTTGATGAGAAGGCTATTTAATCTGAAGATGTCTTAGGGGGCGTCTATCGCGGATCACATCAACGAATTCAATATCATCATAACACAATTGAGTTCGGTGAGCATTACATTTAATTATGAAGTTAAGGCCCTAATCTTATTGTCTTTCTTACCAGAAAGTTGGGGCGCCACCATGACGGCGGTTAGTAGTTCTTTCGATTCCACTAAATTAAAACTCGATGATATTCGAGACTTGATTCTGAGCGAGGATATTCGCAGAAGAGAATCTGGAGAAAATTCTGATGCAGCTCTGAGTGCAGATAGGAGAGGAAGAACACAACAACGGTGGCATAATCAAAGCAGATCAAAATCTAGACGACGAAGTCAATCAAAGCATGACGAAAAATTTGGTGAATTTGCATGCTGGAATTGTGAAAGAAAGTCATCTGAAGAGAAATTGCATAGCACCAAAGAATAATCCAAACAATGAGGAGTCAGCCAATGTTGCAATAGAAGAAATCTTAGATGCTTTAATTCTGAGTGTGGACAGTCCAACATAATCATGAATTCTCGATTCTGGAGCTTCATTTCACTCTACCTCACAACTGGAGTGTATGGAAATTTATGCTACTGGAAGTTTTGGAAAGGTTTATCTTGCTTATGATAAACCCTTAAATGTTGTGGGAAAGGGTGATGTGAAGATCTCGACAGATAATGGGACTATCTGGAAGCTAAAAGATGTTTGACATATACCAAGATTGAAGAGAAATTTAATTTCTATGGGACAATTTGATTCTGAGGATTATGCTATAGTGTTTGTGGGTAACTCTTGGAAAGTCACTAAAGGTGCTATGGTAGTAGCATGAGGCAATAAGTTGGGTATCTTGTGTATGACAACAAACACCATAAATTCTGTAGCAATTGCTGACTCAAGCAATACGATCGACATGTGGCATTGTAGACTTGGACATATGAGCGAAAAAAGAATGAAAGTTCTACATAAAATGGGTTTTCTACCATATTTGAAGTCCACTGATGTTGGAATTTGTGAAGACTATGTGCTGGGAAAGCAAAAGAAGGTCAGTTTCTCCAAAGTGCCAACGACATCGAAGTGTAACAAGTTGGAACTTGTGCACACTAATGTGTGGGGACCATCTCCAGCTCCGTCTCTTGGAGGGTCACTATATTATGTGACATCCATCGATGACTATTTCAGAAAGGTATGGGTTTATTTCTTGAAAAATAAATCTGATGTATTTTCTACTTTCAAAAAATAGAAAATGCTGGTTGAGAATGAAACTAGTGTCAAAATCAAATATTTACGATCTAATAATGATCGTGAATATGTGAATTATGAGTTCAAGGAGTTTTATTGTGATCATGACATCAAAATGGAGATTATGATTCCAAGAACACCACAACAAAATGGTGTGGTTGAGCAGATGAACAAAACACTCAATGAACCGCGGGACTACCTAAGTCATTTTGGGCAGATGCAATAAATACCACGACATACATGATCAACCACAGTCCATCTGTACCTTTGGAGAACAAATTACTAGAAGAAGTATGGAGCGGTAAGGAGGTAGATCTCTCTCATCTGAGGATATTTGGTTGTCTTTCTTATGTTCATATAGATTATGCATGTAGAGATAAACTTGATGCTAAATCGAGAAAGTGCTTCTTTATTGGATATGGTTCTAATGAATTTGGATATTGTTTCTGGAACGATGAAATAAGAAAATCATTAGAGAAAGAAATGTTGTATTTGTTAAAAAGACCATGTATAAAGATAATTTTTTTGCAGAATTTGACAATGCAGAAAAAGAAAATATAACTCAAGTTGAACTTGAGGGCATATGAGATAAGGATGTTGCTGGATATCAAAAAAATGCTATGTAGTTAGAACCTTAATCACTACAAGCGGGATCAAGTACACCACCACCGATTAGAAGATCTACCAGAGAGATCAGACCACTAGTTAGGTATTCTCTTTCATTGAATTTTATGTTGTTAACTAATGCCGGTGAGCCAGAATATTTCAGGGAAGCCTTGGAGGTACATGATTATGTTAAGTGAGAGTTAGCAATGCAAGAAGAGATGAACTCATTGATTAAGAATAAAACATGGATGCTTACTGAATTGCCTATAGGGAAAAAGGCATAGCATAACAAATGGTTGTACAAGATAAAAGA